>JAMZAV010002589.1:0-86108 GCA_024449915.1 Sweltsa coloradensis
TAAATTTCAAGAAATTTGTGGGCCCTGCAAAAGTTGAAATTTTTGAATATTGGCTTAGTGATTTGAATTTGATTTCAATACCTTTCAGCCTCATATATTAATTTCAATTAAATGAAAACGCGTGGAATAGCCTTAAGCGTAAAGTCAACGCGAAGGGAGCAATCTCTTATTTTTTCCGTTGCGTCGACTTTATGCGTAGCAATGGTATATAGTAGGGTTTATTACATACATCAATTCGTTTGATGTATGTTGTTCTGCATAAAAATATCTGTGTCTTGTGCATTTTAGAGTTCACTTATGTCGTTTCAATTTTTTCTCCAGAGCGTTGTACATCTTAATTTGAGTGCTTACGAGCGTGCCGAGAACATGCCTGTCTCGTGAAGACTTAAAGAGTAAAACATATTGTTTAACATAAGTAATTATTATTACGTGGGTGCCCGGTCGGTGAAAGCCCGGCGCTCAGATCTATACCAACTGTCGAAGGTCTGTGAACCCTCCATCTCAGTCAGTCACGCCGTCGTAACCAGGCTCGCTGCAGTCAACGATTTAAACGAGTGTGTTTTCTTTTTTCTCCGTAATTAAAACGCGATACATACTCTTATTAATTGTTACGATCTCGTACGATGCTGAGAGAAGTGGATCAAACTTCTTCGTCACGGGTAGGTAGTGTTGCCGTTCTGTTGCTTGGAAATTAAGTTCGGGGCACTTTCGGTGCATGGCCATGCTTGGTTGTCGTCCAGCTGTTATCAGCGCTTTCTGCTTGTATCGGTCTGTCTTGTGAGGCGTATTGTTAGGGTGTAAGTTCTTATTAGATTGTGGAACGAAGTTCGAAATCTTGACCAAATTAGTCATAAGAACGCTACGATTCGAGCCGAAAATATGCGTTCGTAACCAAACCATGTACTTTTTCAAACTATGCATACATTTTTCCATCGATCCAAATCATTTTTTAAATGTTACTCAGGAAGGTAAAACCATGTTGATGTTTTATATCGCTGTGTTTTGTACCGGACGACGTTGGAATTCGTCATTAAAAGAAACTTCCGTAAATCTTTTTCCAAAATTGACATTTCACGGAATAATGGTATTCCAAAATTTCAAAATGCCATGTTATTTTTTGCTGGAAGAGTGTTTTCAAGAAAGCGTAGAACCGGAATTTGATTTAGATGATTTTCATACAACCTCCTTTGTGGGCATAAGAATTAAAGCCACCTTATTATGCGTATCACATTTCCTTAAAAACATATATTTTGAATTTATTATTTTAGGGAATGCAATAATATGGGTTTTAAAGATCTTGAACATCTATCAAAGAATCGGTCCAAACGACTTGAACTTACCTGAAGGTTGGAAACATGTTCAACTGAAGTCTAAAAATTTCGAAATTTTGATTTACCTAGCTAACATTGAATTTCTAAGTGTGAACTACGTGAACTGACATTGTGTTTCCTATGTAAGCCGAGGCAGGGGTAAACTTCGATCCTTGTAGCGTGTGTACATACGCCCAACGTCAGCGTTCAGCCCAATGTTGTCCATAATACAATGTTACATCAATAACAATGATATGAACTTCGTGTTCCTCGCATTTTATTGCCGTTCTATTCCTATTTGAATATTCAAAACTAATTAACGATTACGAGCCACGTTCTAATTTTGTCTAGAAAGATTAACAAAATTTTAGTGATTTTTGCAAGTATGAATTAGAAAGTATTCTGCCAGAATATTTGGTTATATCTTCACAAGTGATCGGTTTTATTCACTCATACAAGTTGATAGGATATTGATTAACGTCTTGTTTTAATATTAATATTTTAGAGCAGATGACGTAGTTTCTATTAAAAATGCGTTTTGCCTTGATTGACTTTACATACAATTATGTTCTGTATGTTAACGATTATTATAATAATAATAATAATTATACTCTTGATTATGCAAATGCGGTAACATTGCGTGCATAAAACGACTCGTCCACGGTAAAAGGGAATTCGGTCATCCGCTAATTTTCTTCCAAATGTTTTATTTATGTCATCCATCCATTTCACTTTTATTGAATGACTGTTTAATAATGAATTTGTACACCTACACTTGTGACAACACTGTGTTCCGATCACAACTAGGTAGACCACCTGCCACCGGGCCTGTCAGTTCAGTCTATTTTCTCGAGGACGGTTTACATGCACTCCGCTACCCTCCAGCCGTGACCGAAGCGTGCTCGCGTGAGCATCAAACGGCACGCCGATCATTATAGCTCACATGTTTGCATGCATCTTTCTTCCACAGAAGTTCTTAGATAGGCTACCAAACGTCAACACTTTGGTAATTAAAAAGAAAGGTCTATTTTACACAATCTTCAGGAAATAGAGTATGCTGTTGCTGTGCTTTCCTCTGAAATATCTAGGACTGTACATTAAACGTTGGTTTTTATCCCACTCATCAGATAAGAAAGCCTTTGTTTTAGTTACTGGCCTCTAAGGAAAAGTGCTTTGTGTATTTCAAGTAAATTAATCACAACACAAATAATATAAGATTATAATATTCACACTCTTATCTCACAATTATTTTATTCACATTCATATATCTTAAGTTGTCCTTGATGTTCTATAATCACTCATTGTAAACAATTAAACATTGTTGACCTCTAAGAACTGCTTACAGTTTAACCAAGCATTTGAACATCACATCTCAATTTTCCAGTTGTCGCGCTAATCTGAAAATAATAGACTCAAGAGGAACCATTTTCAAGCCTTTTAACTTAACCTGCTAGATACTTACTTTTGAAATAATGTGCCCTACCAGACCAGATATTCACAATATAATCTTTAATTAAAATAAATAGAAGTATAATTTTATGCAAACATAGAAAATGTTAAGTGATTTTATATCAAGCGCACATATAGTTATGTTCCTCTTGTCAATTCAACTTAAATTATTAATTGGTTTTGATTCAGTCGTCGAATATGTTATTATTAATAAAAATTAATAATTACTTAACGTTGTTTGTTCGGGGTTGGGACATTTCACTTCGTCGATTTCCATGTGATATATAATTACTTTTTTGAAGTTTCAGCCCGACTGTGTGGGCTATTATCAGAAAAAATGATAAGAAAATTACAAAAAACTACAAAAACATGGGCTAGACCGTTCATTGTTAATTAATTTTAATATTACATGAAGTTTTAACACAGAGGAATGTTATTTAAAAATTCTTTCATCCCTTAATTTTTATTGATTTGCACTGCACTTGACTACTCGGAATATTAGAAAACCAGATATTCAAAACGAATATTGTATTCATTCAGTTCTGAGTGATCCTTATGAGCCTGCATTTATGAGCCTTATGCATCTTGTTTCACAAATGTATTTTAACAATTTAAAAGGAAGTCGACCGGTACTAGTATCATGCTAGACAAATATCGGTACCTGTATTTCGGTAAAAGACCAAGAGTATGTGTGTACATCACGTTCTTTACATGAGTTGTTGGATGAGCGTAGCGAGCGTAGCGAGCGAAGCGAAGATTCCATTTCACTACACTGGAGAAAAAAATCCGGAATGTTTTTTTTTTTCTTTTTTTTTTTTTTTCTGTATTATTGTGTGTTTGTCAGCACGATTCCGGCTAAACCGATACTCCAATTGCGATGAAATTTTATGGAGCCTTTGAAATCTCAACTTAGAACTGCATTTTTGAGCGCAGTCGAAAATTTTTATTCTAATAAAATCGCAATTTTACGTTTTTTCGAGTTTTAATAATTTCTTTGATTTCCCATGCTTATATTTAATGATTTTTTCACAGTTTTAGACACGAACTGTGTGGAATTTAGCCAGAAAAATATTTACCAAAATCGAAAAACTATCAAAAACATGCTGACTTCTTGTAATAATTATCATTACATGTTTAACACAAGGATTATTAAAAATTTTTCAACCCTTAATTTTATGATTTATACTGTGAATCTACCTCGGAATATTATTCAGAAAAACCAGCATATTCTAAACAAATTTGTATTCTTTTAAATTACGATTGATCAAAATTAAAGCTCAGTTTATCTTATGATCTATTTAAATTAATTTTAAAACAATTTCAAAGGAATGATTTTTTCACTAGACACAAAATCAGAAACCTATTGCAGCTCAAGCACCAATAGCTATCACATCGCGCGTTCTTTTACATAGTGTAGGAACATGTTGCTAACGTATGAAGTTTGTGAAAATGTCGTCGATTTAATGTTGATAAATGTACCATCTTGCATTTATATCGAAATCAAAAGTCAGTGACTGTCTAATGAATGCACTCTTTTAATTATTGGACTATAATCCAACATTGTTTGGTACCCTCATGGTGGTGAACTTTACACAGATTGTTGTTGTCACCCTCTCGAGTTTACAGACTTTTGACGAGGTCGAATCTTGACCTTCACTGGAAGTAGCCCAGGGAAACTTCTATAGATCACCCTGGTTGCTGCTTCTCATAGTGAAGTAACCTGGTGGGGGTTCGAGAAAATTATAGAACACACGTTGTTTGAGTTTGGCCTTGTAGTTTCTAGAGGCCATAGCTTGACCTTCACGGCAAGTTGCTTAGGTAAACCTCTGGGTCATTCTGGTTGCTTCTCTTCATAGTACTATTCTGGAGGGGGTTCGAAGGTATTACAGAATACTGGGTTTGACCTTGTGGGTTTAGGGCCTTCAGGAATGTGGGGGAATCTCCTCACATGTCTGGCAGAGGTTCAAGGGTATATCGTGGTTGAGTTTAACCTTGTGGGTTTTAGAGGTCACACTCAAGAACCAGGCTGGTTTCTGCTTTTCACGATGAAGTATTCTGGCTGGGATTCAGAGGCATTATGGAAAATTGTGTAGAGTTTGACTGTTATGTTTTCTGGAGGTTATAGCTTGACCTTCAAGGCAAGTAGCCCAGAGAGACCTCTAGATCACTTTGGTTCCTGCTCTTCATGGTGAAGTATTCTGGTGGGGGTTCGAGGGTGTTATAAAACACCTCGTGTTCCTGATTGAGCTTGACTTCGTGAAACAGCGCAGCGATCTCCGCCGACTTCTTGACCGACAGTGCGTCGCAGGGCATGGACTTCTGCACGTCGCTCGTCTTGTTGTAGATGACACGACCCCTTGTATCCCTCGCCGACACCACGAGCACCTTGCGCTGTCTGCACCGCGAGAAGAGGTCATAATCCAGCGCCAGGTTGTCGGAACTGTGACTGCGACGTTCTACAGGTGGTGCCCCGCTCTGGATTACCGGCAGCGACTCGTACACGTCCATTCGCTTCAAGTAGATCGAGTCTCGGCCCGAATCCCACTTTGGTTTCATCTGTAGAAACTCCAGACTCTTTGTCGACTTGACGCTGGCGTGCGGTTTTGACTTCGAGTAGGTGATCTCGTCTTTGGGAGTTGGAGAACTAGAGGCGCTCGATTCTGAAGCGGCAAAACCTCTTTCCTTCAACTGTTCAAACACGTTTGGGGTTTTCTTGCAGTAACACTTGTCACTCTCAACGCAGCTGTCTGTGTCACAGTGGCAAGATACGGATGCCTTCGTCTTGGTCTTGCTGCAGTAGCACCGGTTGTTGCAAGCGCAGTGTTCAGAGTCGAAGCTGCACTCGCTGCAGGAAATGTAACCGCTAGAGGATCTATCACGACTCTTCTTGTTGTTGTTGCGTGCCATACTGAAGAAGTCACTGTCTTCGGAGATGCTCGGTATCACCTTCCTAATAGAGCGACGTCGAACACTCTGTCGTCGCGACGCCCGTCTTCTCGACCCAAAAGATGAACTCGACGTCGTAACGTATCCCAACTTTTTCTTCTTCATCGTTCCGGTCGCCGGGAATAACACCGATGTAAACTCAAAGTTGGGATTCGACTTAGTTGGTGCTGACTTGAGTTTCTTTACAGATCTTTTCAACGCCTTCTTGATGTTTGATTTTCTCTTCTCTCCTCTCTCGCCTTTCTTCCTCTGCCGCCTCATGATGTTCTTGCTACGTTGATAAAGCTCATCTCTCGTTAGCGTCACTGCGAGTTTCATCAAGAACTCTTTATAGATTGGTTTGAGATCGTTGAAGCTCATTCCATTCGCGTCGATGATGACGTCGAGAATGTCGTCAAGACTGT
Source organism: Sweltsa coloradensis (assembly GCA_024449915.1). NCBI lineage: Eukaryota > Metazoa > Arthropoda > Insecta > Plecoptera > Chloroperlidae > Sweltsa > Sweltsa coloradensis. The sequence goes on from JAMZAV010002589.1 coordinate 6,110, forward strand.
GCAAACCCTCCTGGATTCGGAATTCCGTGAAGAGCTCGTGGAAACCCAATGGGCTACCCTGGTTGGGACCGTCGTTGGTCCTCTGGTTGCGGGTGTACCTCGTGAGTGGACCACCGGGGTTGAGGAAGCTCTGACTTCGAGGGATGGCGATCTTGGTCAGGATATCACCTCGGTCGATGATGTCGGGTGTGACCATCGACTCGGACACGGTTCTCCTCGCCTTGAATCCCGTCGCGTCCACACTCGAGGTCTGTCTAACATGTTGGTACTTCGACTCCAATAGGATGTCCTCGCCGTCGCTAGACGAAGACAACGACTTCTTCTTCTGTCTTGGAGGACGCACGGGGACTTTTGGTGCGACTTTGATTTTGATCGGACCTACATTCTTCTCCATTATCACCTCAATTCTATTCGTGTCACTAATCAAGGAATTGCTTAACTTTTCGGCATTACTCCCACATTGACTACTTCCTTCCGTGCTTAGGTAGCTAACTCCATTCTTATTCTTTGGTGTGCTCTTATGTCTCCGCTGCATGTTGGTCATGAGAGCCTGGTAAAGATTAGCAGCAATGACTATTGCATCTTCAGAGCAGCTACAGACGAACCCGTGACACTCCAGCACCTTGGCAGGGCCCGGTCTTCTCATAACCACAGCAAACAGGGGATGATGCTCTAGGCTGGACTTCGATTCGAGTATCGTTCCCTTTGTGGATCGTAACTCCTTGAAAAGACTTCCCTTATCGATCGCATCGGGGTCCGCGATCAACGGGAGGAAGGCATACTCGATCGCGTCGGTGTTCTTACGAAGAATGAACTGTACCGACGCCCAGACGGCGATCGTCTGAAAAGGTTTCAACCCTTCTTTAAGTCGAAGTCCGTCTTTTGAGATCTCGATGGATCCTGGTTCCCGTGGTCGTTTCGTGAGGTAGAGCTCCCTGAGGGGTTCTTGCAGTCCCTGTAGTGACGTCACCTTGTCCTTGAGGGGTACGGAGCCGAGACAGCGGACCGGGAAGCGACACCCGACTCGCTCCTCCGTCTTGGACACCTCCGCGAACATCTTCTCTATGCGCGCCTGGACGGTGTTGCTCGTCTTGTCGCCCGAGGAGGACAGCGAGCGAGTCTCGCCGAACATTGAGTCGATGCGCTGCTTGTAGACGGATGACGTCGTCGAGCCCCGGTCGTCCTGGAAGTCTCGCAACCGGAAGCCGGGACTCTGGGAGACGACCGAGCCGGACTGGCTTAGTTTGTCGCTAGATAGCATCACCATGATGAGGCGGGTCAGGCGCGCGCGGCGGCACCAACCTGCAACAAGAAGAACAACATCCTCGTTAACTACTTGTTTTAAGATAGGCTTGGGTGCGATTCAATCACTACGCTGAGCGTCTCGAGTGCAATACTGTCGTACTTTTTGGATGAGCGTAGCGAGCGAAGCGAAGATTCCATTTCACTACACCAGAGAAAAAAATCCGGAATGTTTTTTTTTTTTTTTTCTTTCTGTATTTTTGTGTGTTTGTTAACACGATTCCGGCTAAACCGATACTCCGATTGCAATGAAATTTAATGGAGACCTTCGAAATTTCTGAACTTAGAACTGCCACGTTTTTGAGCGCAATCGGGAAATTTTTTCACATAAAAATGGCAATTTTACGATTTTTTTCGATTTTTAAAAAATTCTTCGACTTATAACACCTACATGCTTTATCCGATTGTAATGATTTTTTTACAGAACCTTAATTTTATGAATTAATATATTCGTGTTAAATTTGAGCGCAATCGAATAATTATTTCTTATGCAAATTGCAATTTTACGATTTTTTTCTTTTTAAAAAATTACGATTAATTAAAACAATGTAGTTAATTTTTTATTTTATTTAATTTAATTATAAAAATTAAGTTAATTTTTTATATAATTTAATTTAATTTAAAAAAATCTTCGACTTAGTAATGATTTTTTCACAGAACAACAGAAAATCCGCGTAACACATGGCATCTCAATGCACCATATACGCTCATCCAACAACGCGGCGGGACTTAAGCGTTTTCCTAGTTTAATTACATGCCAGCAAACCAATGTAGCTTGGTTTTGTTAGTACCCTCAGTTCGATCAAAATGTTAATTCTTTCACACGTCATCGTTGTATTCTTTGTCTATTATTGTCTATAACTAAAATGAGGATTCACCCCGGTTCAGGTTTCAGTTCAAATATTTGTCAGTCATGTTTCCGGATGTAATCGGGTGTTTTCATGGTCAGGTTTGACTTCGTGAAAGCCAGACATTTCTTAACTTCTGCAACTCAAAATCTCATGTAGAAGTTTAACTATAACTATACACGTCTGTGCCAAAATGTTCAAAAGTTCGATCTGCATGGCCGGGCCGGATATTGGGGCACATAAAGAACCTACAAGACAGGGATAGGCAACAGGTATTATTCCGATGAGGAGCGTCGCTAGAAAGGCATTCATATAAATACACGATGTTTCTAACGAGTATTACAAGTTAATTCCTTGATTATATGACCAATTATTACCACTTCGAGTTATTATGTAAAGAATAATTTTAAAATAATTAATTTTAGCCTCATTATTTGTAACCTCAATAAAATATGTAACACACTCGCTAAATTGGCTTATAGTTCCAAAAAGTGTTCTTCGTAAGTCATCAACTCCTTGTACGCCAGCTGACATGAAGGGTAGGGCATCAAACTAGTCAGTCCAAGTGACCGATATGAGGTGGGATGGCTCATGCTTTACACGCCAGACTAATTAGAGAAGTCAAACCTGCTACCGGAAACTATGACTGAATGTTTTACCCAAGACTTTCTCAGTCTCTCAGTCAAATGGGGAATTCTAGGCTCTTTTGGGCATTTCCTCCCATAGATATCCTAAGAGTGACAAGGTGTTGTTCCCGGCCCAGATTGGCATCTTCTAAAATGTGTCAGTCCAATTTTGTAGTTTGTAAATTGCACTTTCAGATTAACCTTGAAAAACTTCGTTCCCTCCCCTCCCGATAATAAGTATTCTGAATCGACTTTTAACCCTTTGCCCCTTCCTCTTTATTATTCTCATTTATTATTTAGGTGGTGGTACTGTTCACTAAAGTACATTAAAAGACATGAAATAAGATTACAAACATGTCAAATTTCTCCCAACACATAATATTATTTTTGAATGGTGTTTTTTTTTGTGTTGCCTGTGTGTATGATTGGTTGGTTAGTAGCGATGCGTGGGCTGCAGGGGGTGCGCTTGATTAAAGTCCCATGAATCAGTTCTTATTTAGCTCTAAATAAAATTTATTATTTTATTTAACTTTGTATATTTTTCGAAATGTTTTTTTTTTTGTGTCTGGGGTAGAGCAAAGTGTGCAGGGGTAATTTAACATGGACACAGTTGCATTTTTATGCTAAATTAATATTTTCTAATTTTAAGTCCCGATAATGTTATGTTTGGTTATTTCGGCTAAAATCTAAAAACAGCGAAATCCGGTTCGTTCATTTTACACACTACTACTTTCGATAATATAGGAACAAATTTAATTCTTGATAAATTTCGCTGTTCAGTAATTATATTTATAGTCAATATATCAGACCATTTTGTGCTGAGCTATTTCCGATGGTTTTTGAATTAAGCACTGTATAATGTAGTATCAATCAACGAATAGCGTTATCGTAAACAATTCCGTGCTGGTAAATAGATACAGGTAGCGTGTGGTATGTGTGTACAAGGTATCATTCTACGAATTCATCTTCATGCCATCGATATTCACAAGACAAGTGCGAAGCTGGCGAAGTTATTAACCTGCAATCTCGTTGCCCTGGATTATTATATAAGTTTTGTACTTGTTCATAATTATCCTTCATTATTATAAGTATTGCGATTATCTAAAGAGCATCCAACCAGGTCTTCTGCAATAGCTTGAGGGGATAGGAAGGTCGTTTGCGGTTTCGCGGGTAGCGTTGGAGGATGAGCATGCAGAAAGCTGTTTAAAACTTATAACGTGTCGCGGCCTAATTAGACGAGGGAGCACAGCAACTGTCTTACCATTCAACTCAAACGAGACTTTGTCTGTTCCTGTATTAGTGAGGGAGTTCGCTCCATAACTGCCGAACCGTTGACCAGATTGGTCTGCAATTTTAAACAGACGTCCGGGACCGGTATTTAGGGTGCTGTTAATATTTTCAGCAAAATCCGTTCCGATTTAAGCTCACATGAGATACAAATTTAAACCAGCGATGTCAATTGTTTACATTTTTCTCATATAAATAATCATGGTTGTGGCCACAGCATGGGTAACAAACAATACTAGGAAAACACCAAAGTCGTTGCTAGACGAGTGAGGGAGCGATGTGTTGAGTACCCGGAACATTTGCATCCCTAGTCTAATACTCTAGAAGGAAATACCTAGGCTGTCTTCATCCAGCCTTAGGTATAGGGGGAGGAAAAGAAATGTTCCCGGGTACTCAACACATGGCTCGCTCACTCTTCTAACTACGACTTTGGCGTTTTCCTAGTTTATTGTATTGCATCTCTTTAATGCATGTTTTAAGAAAATATAGTGTTTGTATATGATTCACACACAAGTATACAATACAGCATACATTGCTGAAATGCGAAATATTATATTCTTCGTGAAGGCGTGTACAGCGAGTGATCGGTGGAGAAAAGACGAGGTGCGGGGCGGCGAAGCCTTATCGGGGAGAAGCTTACATTGAGTGCCGACAAGAATTGAGCCAATACGGCGCCCGTATCTAAAAAAGGTATTTACACTAGGGTCGCGGCTAAATGGATACATTACAAACTTGCTGCAAACCATGAGTGTATACCCCCCTCCCTCACCTACGCATCGCGATGAACCTAGCTGCACCAAAGCTGCAGCCCACATACTCTTGGCGTCACCACTATGTAAGTAAGCCAAGTTGATGTTAATCGCGCGGCTTCTCAGAAACCGTGTTAATTACTTGCATCGTGGAAGCGAATCACTCGATTTCAGCCACGACGCCTTCGAAGCTCGAGAACAACTTGTTCACTAAATGAGGACTTGAACGTCATCGGTCTGTGGAGAAATGCGTTTAAAACGTGACTGTTAAGAGCGTTCACCACCCCTTTTTTAGGCAATTTTCTGTTTGCTCGGCTGAATGACATCACAGTTGTTAGAAATTTTGAACATATCTCAAGAAAGTGGAAATAAAGGTTTCTATAGTAACACATTCCTAAAATTTGTTTTGAAATAATTTATAAAAAATAAATTAGATTTCACGAATTTCAATTTTGTTAAAAAGTCCAAAATTGACTATATTCGTGAATTTTTTCTGGCTGATCAAGTCAAAATTTTGAAAATCTATGACTGTTGGAACGTCCATGTATGCTTTATTGACAAGTTTGCAAAATTGTATATACGTAGGATGCTTTTTGGCCGAGCAAACCGCTATCAGATCATTATATCAATCATTATATTTGTTTTGAGATTTTGGCGATATTATAATATATTGTATAAGTTGTAGCTTCACGCTTGCCACAAACAGGGACACAGGGAGCAGGGTCGTGGAATAATACAAGTCATTTACACGTCCACACACGTAGTGTATTTCAAGACAAACTCAATAATAATGCGGTTGAGGTTTTTTATTTTTGTATTATTTATTTATTTAACGTCTATCCTATTCAGTTATAAAAACTGATTTACAAAGGAGGACAACTAAATAAATTTAATTACATAGATGCAGAAACATAGTAGCATTACAACAACAATGCATCAAATACAACAATTTTGGTAACAAATAAAAATGATATTAAATGCCTTTAATGAATGAATCAAATATAAAAAAGGGTGGGGAATGAAAAAAGAAAAGAAAAGAAAAGAAAAAGAAAAAAAAGAAAAGGAAAAAAAACTCTGATGACATCACGAGGGATCAGGTGATGCGATCATTTGACGTCAGGTCCACATAGTCCAAATCATACCAGTATATACCTGGAGACAGAAGTAAATCAAGGATTGGGCGTATTAATTTTGACAACTGTTCTTTCTACATATACGTATTCCATACTTATACTATTCCAATCTATTCAGACCTACAATGCACCAACAATCCAGATGTTATGAAGTTAACCGTCCCGGTAGCTTAGGGGTAAAGCACTCGACCGGCAATCGGGAGACCGGGGTTCGATACCTCGCTGGGATGGATTTGGTAATTTCTGGATTGATTTACATAAAATACATACAGAATGTTTTGCCGACTACCTTGACAGGGCGCTGGGAGCGTCACCAAAACCCTGCATGTAAATACCCGGCACCTCCACCAAAAACTTTGAAAATAAACTTATTATTTTATTATCGTATTTTTCTTCGGTGATCAGTTGATGCAAGTGTCTATGGGATGTTGAGGTATAGATAAGCTTTCTATCTACCCTTCATTTATGTATGAACGCATGGAATGAACCTGTAGAAACGTTAAATAATTATAAAACTTTTAAAAGTCTCGCTACCCGTTGATGACATTTATTTATCGGGTTGTTTTGTAGCGGTGGTATACATGATATTCTTATGTCGACGTTTCAAAGACCATTTTGTCTTCTTCTTCAGGACGTGAAATATGATATGAAGAGTCAATTCATAAACTTCATATCATAGTTCACGTCCTGAAGAAGAAGACAAAATGGTCTTTGAAACGTCGACATGTGAATATCATGTATACCACCGCTACAAAATAACCCGATAAATAAATATGTCGTTAAATAATTGCTTACTGTTGCAGTTTTGCTTATTAAAAAAATTAAACAAACTTAAAAGTTTAAGTAGAAATTTCCGATTATATAGAACAATCGATGTAGGCCTACTTATGTAATGGACCCACATAGCTACTGGTCAGTATACCAGGTTGTGTCCTTGTACTGGCGGCAGCTAGGGTTAGCTATAGTCATGCCTGCTAACAGTGTCATCTTAACTGTACTCACACTGGCAGGCTGGCCTATTACTGCATGGGGCGGGGTCCTCATCAGCTGGAGATAGCTATAACTTTACAACTCATTACCGCGAGTCCCATTACGAGCAGTTGAGACTTTAGCCGTAAGTTCTCTGTCTCCGGTTTATGTGACAGCGCATACCACGTTCAAGACGATTATTTCGTTTCAGTTCATGTGTACGTTTCATCAAAACTGTTTGGTTGTTTTAATTCCACATACTATACTACATCGATAGTAGTAGTTTATGAGATACTCGCACAACTAGACCGGGATTGTTCGAGTTGGTGATGGAATCCAGACTGAACTCTTCCCCTAGGTTTTCCTCAGTCAAAATTTAAAAGTAAATTATTTAGATTGAGTTCTTTACTGTAAGCATGGGACATTGTGCCCAACTATAGCATCACACCACGTACCAAGATAGTCACTTGGCAAGGGGCAAGTTTACCTGGAAAGTTCACCAAAACCCTACTTGTAAATACCCGGCAACTCCACCAACAACGTTGAAAATAAACGTAGTTTTTTTCTATCGAAAAAGAAGTTTTGCAACTAAAATGTTACCTTTGCCATCCTCTTTATTATATAATAATAATAATAATAATAATAATAATAATAATAATAATAATAATTTTTTTTTTTTTTTTATTGGAAGCACATATTTAAATACATGATTAGTTCAGTATGGAAACGAGTCCCACAAGCCACACAAGCGGCTTAGCTGTGGGGATAAAAAAACATTGACAATTAATAAAAATAACCCAGACTCCAGACTTTATAATATTGATATAAGTACAAGGGAAAAACAACAAAATACCTAGAACCAAAAAACATACAGAAAACTTGAACAAATAATAATACACTGAAAATGAAACTTAAAAATACTACGCATCCCACTTACATGCAATGTCTGTTTCATATAACAAAAACACTTTTAACTCATTCTTTACCCTACTTATTTGATCTATACTTCGTAAATATTTGGGAATTTTATTAAAAGTAAAAGGTACACTGTATTGCAAAGCTCTTTTCCCATACTTATTGTTGTAAGTTGGTATTTTCAAATACTCTGCCTCCCTGGCGCGAGTATTTGCATTATGACTAACAATAGTTTTAAACGAATTATCATAATAAAATTTAACTAATAATTGTAAGTGAACAATACATTTACAGGGAAAACATTACAATATCTATATAAATCATAAGTTGTGATACATGTACCATTTTCTTATAAGGGGATATTAAACAAACCATTCTATTTTGCAGTGAAATAATATATTTTAAATTTGAAAATGATGCATTGCCCCATGCAAGCAGGGCATATGATATGACTGACTCAGCAAGTGCTATGTATACGGTTCGTAGTAGAGTATAAGGAAGTACATACTTTAGTTTATAAATCTGATGAACACATGATCTAAGCCGTCTACTCACTTCTTCTATATGAACATCCCAACTAAAATTTTGGTCTATCACCACCCCCAAATATTCATGACTGTAAACAGATTCTATTTTATTTACACAATTACAGTTTATGATAATACCATCCAAACGATGAACAGAATCATGCAAACAATCAAAGGAATGAGTTATAATATTTATATTAGCATTATGGTCGGCATTGTGAGGTGAAGAAATATGCACAATCTTTGTTTTAGCTGAGTTAATGATAAGGCCTTCATCGTGTGTCCATCTTAACATTTTAATAAAATCTTCCTGTAAAAATAATTCAGCAACTTTTATGTTTTTGTGAATTGCTACCAATGCTGAGTCATCAGCAAAGAAAAAAGAAAAACATTTACTTATGTAATGTACCATACAGTTAACATATATTAAATACAGAACTGGCCCTAAAATAGATCCCTGTGATACACCTGTTGAGCATGTTGTAGCTTCACTCTCACACTCTCCTACTCGCACAATAATTTTTCTATTTGAAAAATAATTTTTAAACCATGCCAAAAGAGGGCCTCTAACGCCAATTCGTTCTAAAGCAACCAACATTTTTTTGTGATTCAGCGTATCGAAAGCTTTAGTGAAGTCAATAAACATACATAAAATGTGATAGTTTTTTGTTAAGCTTAGAGTTGACTAAATCAGCAAATTTTACAAGCAAATCTGAAGTACTTTTCCCCTTTTTGAAATCCGTATTGATTTTTATTGATAATATTAAACTTTTCTAAATATTTTACTAAACAATTGGCAACATATCTTTCCATTATCTTTTCAATACTTGGCAAAATGGCAATTGGTCTATAGTTAGAGTATTCAAGGTGATTTCCCTTTTTATAAATGGGTCTAACAATGGAGGTCTTCAGTTTTTCCGGCACCACCCCCTCGGTTAGAGACAAGTTAATTAAATGCGCAATTACCGGGCTTATCTCATTAGAAATATTTTTCAGGTCTTGCCTGCTTGCTTATTTATACTCATGTTGTTGATAATTTCTTTAACCGCTACTTCATCGATTGGAGGTATGTACATAGATTGGGGTTGGTGCTTGTACCTATCATCGTTTCCAAACTCGTTACGTACACACTGCACTTCACAGTTGTGTATATTCTTATCAACCTCATCAATAAACGATTTTGCAAATTTATTTGCGATAACAGTTTCACTCTCTGTCTTCCCCAGGAATCGGCTAATAACTACATCCACAGACTCTTTTTTCCGCTTACCTATTATTTCATTAATTGACTGCCACGTGTCTTTGATATTATGTTTATCTTCGTTGATTAAATTTTTTATAGTATTGGATTTTTGCAGCATGTATTTTCTTGTTTACTTTATTCCTTAAACAATTAAACTCATGTCTATAAATATCTTTCAAGACATTTAATTCATTACAATTTTTCCACTTTCGAAACAATTTGTCTCTTTTCCTTTGTTAACTCTAAAAGTTCATTGCTTACCCACTTCTTATTATTTCGACATTTAACTTTATTATTTTTATGATAAGTCGCCTTCTCATATGCCGTTTTGAATTCATTATATATAGCATCGTACAACTGACAACAATTATTACTCGATATTACTTCTTGCCACTGTACTGATTTTAATTGAGTTAGCAGTATATTTTCATTCAAACATTGTTTATTGTTATTGTTTCCTCGGAATCATCACCTTGTTCTCCTACACGTATTGATGCGATTATCATGTAATGGTCACTGACTTTTGACGTATAAACGGCCGTATGTATGTTAGCCTCGATACCTCGTAAATAAACATGGTCCCGCGTAGGAACTGTAATACAAGGAATGAATCCCTTTGCAGCAAGACCCGCCTCATATAATTGAACTACGTTATCACGTTGCTTGAGAATGTCAATATTGACATCACCAATAGACACTGCGTATTTATCGCCAACCCGCTCCCAATAATTTTCATTTCCTCTATAAAATCATATTTGGATGCATTATTGGGGGGCCTATAGATGCACAGCAAAGCTATCTCAACTTTATTTTCTAAAATTAATTTGCCAGATAGTCCTTCAAAGTTCACAAATGATGTATTATAACATTCGAATTTAATAACATTTGAGACAAAGATCACCAACCCCCCACCTCTTCTCCCTTCCCTTCCTTAATAATAATAATAATAATAATAATAATAATAATAATAATAATAATAATAATAATAATAAAATAATTATAAATTATATGGGATGGTTTCATGGGATCCAAATCCCAAATGATCCAAATCCCAATTGATCCAAATCTCATGGGAACTAAATAAATAATTTTTAAATATATTATATATGGTTTTAATATTTTATTATATCATAATATTATCGTCTCATGGGAACTAAATTCTCATGGGCTCCAAATCGAGCAGACGCGAATATATCTGTAATATTTTAATTAAATAACAAATATTTAGTTCCCGTGAGAATTTAGTTCCTGTGAGACGATAATAAAATCGTATTTTCCCAATAATTATGAATGAATAGAATATATTTGTCTCATCTAATACGCTGAAAATTTGACCAGTAGAATAGCTCGGTTTCAAAGGTAACGCCCATAGCAGCAGCTATACCGGTATACTACATCTGCTATCACCTTGGTTCCCACACGTCCGAAGCAACGCACGCCTGATTTGTTTGCGTGCGTATTTTTCACTTTGCTTACACGATAGATTTTCATTGGGATGAAATTAATGAAAACATATGAGGAAATAAAAGTACAAATAATGTACTTCTAATTGGTGGTCCAACTGACGAAATAAGAAGTGCATATTTTGGATTTTGTGTACCTCCAATACCTGCAATACTAGCGATATATCACATTTCCGGGACAAACCAGAATTTTTAAGCGAGCGAAGCGCGACTCTGCCGGAAAAAATAGTCACAGTTTTTTTTTTTTTTGTTTGTTTGTTTGTTTGTTTGTTTGTTTGTTTGTTTGTTTGTTTGTTTGTTTGTTTGTTTTTTTTTTTTTTTTTGTATGTCTCGCCATAACGTTCGAACGGAGGCTCGGATCGAGTTGAAATTTTACCATCCGCAAGCTTTGTTCTCGATTGAATGCCATTAGTTTTGTGGCAAAATCGTTCAAAAAGTTAAAAAGTTACATTAAAGTTAATCGAAAGTTTTTTTTTCAAACTCAACGGCGACAAAATCTGAGATAGCTAAATCATTTAGAATGTCCGTCCAGTCACGAATATGTTAATTTTATTTTGATCCGATAAGTAGTGTAGATGGAAATTACATTATAACAAAAGTAACGTTGCCATGGCAACGAAAAGACGCGCGAAGTTTCTAATGCACTGCCACCTAGAAGTTATCAAAATACTTTCGAGGAAGCAGTCTATTATTTGTCAACAAAAGGTTTAAATAGTTTTCCCAAGGAGTCAAGGTCCTCTAGATGGCGGTGGATTTTAAAGTAAAGATTTAAACACGGGTTTACCCAAATACCTTGGCAATAGTAAATAATACTGGAAACGCGAACGTCGTAAATTTTTAAATTTAAAAAAATGTGCAATGTGGGTCTAGCTATAACACGTGCTCGCTTATCAACGCGTCCAACTGAGCGTTTCCTAGTATTGTTTTAGATGGTTTTTTTTGCAGATGTGTAATTAAGCGAGCGAAGCGAGCGTTTCCATTTGACTCTGCCGGGAAAAATAGTCACTGTTTATTGTTGTTGTTTGTTTGTATGTCTCGCCATAATGTTCGAACGGAGGCTCGGATCGAGTTGAAATTTTGACCATCCGCAAGCTTCGTTCTCGATTGAATGCCATTAGTTTTGTGGCAAAATCGTTCAAAAAGTTAAAAAGTTACATTAAAGTTAATCGAAAGTTTTTTTTTCAAAGTAAACGGCGACAAAATCTGAGGTGGCCAAATCATTAAGAATGTCCGTCCGGTCACGAATATGTTAATTTTATTTTGATCCGATAAGTAGTGTTGATGGAAATTACATTTAAACAAAAGTAACGTTACCATGGCAACGAGTTTGTATGTCTCGCCATAACGTTCGAACGGAGACTCGGATCGAGTTGAAATTTGAACCATCCGCAAGCTTCTATCTGGATTGAATGCCAATAGTTTTGTGGCAAAATCGTTCAAAAAGTTACAAAGTTACGTTAAAGTTAATCAATGTTTTTTTTTTAAACTAAACGGTGACAAAATCTGAGGTGGCCAAATCATTTAGAATGTCCGTCCGGTCACCAATATGTTAATTTTATTTTGATCCGATAAGTAGTGTAAATGGAAATCGCATGATAACAAAGGTAACGTTGCCATGGCAACGAAAAGACGCGCAAAGTTTCTAATGCACTGCCACCTAGAAGTAATCAAAATACTATCGAGGAGCAGTGTATTATTTGTTATTAAAGAGTTAAAATAGTTTTCCCAAAGAAATGATGTCAAGGTCCTCTAGACGGTGGTGGTTTTTATCCACAAAGTAAAGGTTTACCCACGGGTTTACCCAAATACCTTGGCAATAATAAATAATATTAAACTTGGCCCCGTGGACAGCGAACGCCGCAAATTTTAAAATTAAAAAAATGTGCAATGTGGGTCTAGCTATAGCACGTGCTCGCTTATCAACGCGTCCAACTGAGCGTTTCCTAGTTTGATAGATTGATCTGTATTGCTTAATGTCTCTTATGAATGTTCTAAGGCTATTCGCGACGTTGAGTGGTGAAAGATGAGGATGAAGAATGAATCTTAGTAGGGAGTGGAGAAGCCCGGTACCGGCACGTAGCCTGTTCTTTCGAAAATTACCAAATGTACCAACGGCTTTACGTCAAATCCAATGCCAAATTTCATGCTTGTAACTTACTTTACAGTGTTTGTCACTATAAGTATAACTAGGGAAACGCCAAAGTCGTTGTTAAACGAGTGAGTGAGCCATGTGTTAAGTACCCGATTACATTACTTTCTTCCCCCTACCTTGGGCCTACCTAGCCTATCATAGGCTAGAGAGGCTCATTATGACCTTACAGTTGACGCGCCCGTCCCCGTATACCAACTAAACTTTAAAAACTATTATTTATACGAATATAATTATCAAACTTAAATGCAAATGTTCCCGGGTACTCACCACATGACTCGCTCACTCGTCTCACTACGACTTTGGCGTTTCCCTATAGTCTAGTTGGCTAAGGCGCCCTTGTAGCCGAAATGTGAAAGAAGTGAGTTCAATTCCCTGGTCGGGAAAGATTTTGTAATTTCTAGATTGTATTTCAAAAATAATTGAACATGATTTGAAATGCATAATATAACGCAGTGTTGTCCATCATCTGTGGCAATAGGGCCTACTATGGTAAACATAGCCAGTACGAAATACGTGAAAATATTGCAAGGTTTACTCAATCTACGAGCGAATTTTGTGGGTACCTTGACGTGCAACATTCGACAGACCTTGCATGGGCACGGCATTTCACGGCCAGGCGAATAATAAACAAAAAATATATTTTCAAAATCTAAAACATTGTACCCGATTACATTACTTTTCTTCCCCCTACCTTAGGCCTACCTAGCCTATCATAGGCTAGAGAGGCGCATTATGACCTTACAGTTGACGCACCCGTCCCCGTATGCCAACTAAACTTAAAAAACTATTATTTATACGAATATAATTATCAAACTTAAATGCATATGTTCCCGGGTACTCACCACATGACTCTCTCACTCGTCTAACTACGACTTTGGCGTTTCCCTGGTCTAGTTGGCTAAAGCGCCCTTATAGCCGAAATATGGGAGACGTGGGTTTAATCCCCTGGTCGGGAAAGATTTTGTAATTTCGAGATTGTATTTAAAAAATTATTAAACATGTTTTGAAATGCATATAACGCAGTGAAGTCCATCATCTGTGGCAATAGGGCCTACTATGGTAAACATAGCCAGTACGAAATACGTGAAAACATTGCAAGGTTTACTCAATCTACGAGCGGAATTTGGGGGTACTTTGACTTAAAACATTCGACAGACCTTGAATGGACGCGGCATTTCACTGCCAGGTAAATAAAAAACAAAAAATATCTTTTCAAAATCTAAAACATTGTCGTTAAAATAATTTCATAACATTGGAAGTCTATTTTTCAGTTTATTATTTCTTGTATGTTTAAATCGCAATGAATCTTGCTGATTTTGTTAGCAGTTCTCAATAAACTCGTACCGGATGTCCGTTTAAAATTTCAGCGCAATCTGTTCAGCGATTCGGCTGATTTTTAACGTACACACACACACACACACACGCACGCACGCAGAAAAACAATAAGGGCCGTTTAAGTCGAATGGAAATCACTACGTTCGCTACGCTCACTCGTTCAATTATAAGGGGTGTCGGTGGAAAAATCCGGGCTTTGGAATAAATGTTTTGTTGATTGGACTGTAACAGATTGACACATAATTTTAATTAACATTTGTAATACCTATTCAAAATGTCCGAATCATGTCAAATGTTGTCGATGTCGACAAATAATAAAGGTACGGGTCGACAAATCGATGACAAATGTCAAAATCCAATGAATAAAAAATACTAACTTACTAATACTTACTTACTATAAAACTAGGAAGCTTCGCAATCGCTTTTTCAGGCGCGTTGTTGGATAAGCGTAATTTTTTTTTAAACGAAAAAAGCGTAAAATTGCTTGTTTCATGAGAAATTCATATTCAAGTAGCGCTAAAATTTCACAACAATATATTAATTCATAAAATTAAGGTTCTGTAAAAAAATAACTAGGAAAACGCTCAAGTCCCGTCGCGTTGTTAAGCGAGCACCGGTACGTGCAACACGACCCGAGTATGACATTCCCATAATGTTACATACCAATAAGTATTTAAGGTATTGACCGATTAAAGGGGTATTTAACCACTTAACTCAAAAAATATATTTCATTCAGGCTAACTAGTAATGAATTTAGCAATAAACAGAAAAATTATTGGGGCCACCATGACCTCCCAAAAAATTGTCAAACATGACATTTTTCGAGCCAGGTCCCATTGGCAAAAATCTCCCATAAGAAATAACATGGGGACGATCTTTATGCCCCGTGACCTTGGAGGATTTTGATCCAAAAAAATATTGGCCATTATTGACGTACTCGACAGCCTTTTCTGTAAATTCTCTATATTTTGTTTTGTGATTTGGGCAAGTAGTTCGGTCAAAATATGCTGATTACCAAGATGGGGTATGATTTTGGAATGCATATTTTTGCGTGTTTGAGGGTATATTTGGGCACAGTTTCAAGACACGATGTTATAAAGGGGCATTTTAGATTGGTACTATGCTCTAGTATTTATGTGGACCAAAAAATAAGCAGGTAAGAGCCGATTTAGGAAATTTTCCAAAACACCAATTTTCGCCAATTTCTGGATCAAAAAAATTAAAAAAATTCGTGTTAAATGACAGTTACAAGATATAATTTTTTAAGCGGTCATTTAAGTGTAGTATTGTGCTATAGATCACGTGGTTAAAAATATTTTTTTAGGTTTTTAGCCCCTTTAAGCTAAAAATTTGTAAAATAGGAGAGAATAGTGTACTTTGACCCTGCAAAATTTCATAACGAGAGGAACATTTATTTTTTAAATTTTATTTTTATTTTTTATAACCAACGATCGGATTTTGTTCAAAAACTATAAAGAAACCCGCAAAGGGTGTATGTACATGTGTGCCAAATTTCAGGTCTATCAGAGAAACAGTGCGACCTGTACCGAAGCAGTAACAGAGAGAGAAAAAAAACAGACATTCCAGCCATAAGAGTCAAGTGGAGACGCTCGCTCAATTACAATCGGATAAAGCATGTAGGTGTTATAAGTGGAAGAAATGTTTTAAAATTTAAAAAAAAACGTAAAATTGCGACTTTCATAAGAAATAATTTTTCGATTGCGCTCAAATTTTACACGAATATATGAATTCATAAAATCTAGGTTCTGTAAAAATCTCATCACAATCGAATAAAGCATGAAGGTGTTATAAGTCGAAGAAAGTTTTCAAAAATCGAAAAAAATTGTAAAATTGCGATTTTCAAGAGAAATAATTTTTTGATTGCGCTACAAAAAAGTGGCAGTTCTAAGTTTAAAGTTTTCAAAGGCCCCCAGAAAATTTCATCGCCATTCGAGTATCGGTTTAGCCAGAATAGTGTTAACAGACAGACAAAAATACAAAAAAAAAGAAAAAACATTCCGGATTTTTTTCTCCAGTGTAGTGAAATGGAATCTTCGCTTCGCTCATCTAATAAAACCTTACCGTTTTCAATGTTAAGGATGGTAGGAACAAAAGGTGTGAAATATCGCTTGTCTCCCGGCGGATTATATTTTCAGATTATTATTATTATTATTCTTTATTTATCTAATACAGAATTCACATTCCTGAGAACATTAGACAATAGAGCAATGAACCTTCGTGCCAAATTTCATGTTGTTTGTTCAAGGTGCCTCACGGGCGAGTGCTGGATACCCAAGGTTAAAATAATATATACACTATTATAGGGGGGGGTTGAATAAATGTAGTTGGGGAGATATGGGTCGATTGGATGAAAACACATCAATACATAATTTGAATTAATAATTTGAATCAAAATAATATTTCGGGTTCGAGCTATGAATTATTTCAATTTTAGGGGGTGATTTAGGGGATGTTAAGAGTGAAGCATGTATATGCCTCCCGGCTTATTTTTAATTCTGATATTATTATATCTACCTCCATGCCAAATTTCGCGCTGGTAACGGAATTTGCAATATTTTTCCGCCAACAGATCTGGTGAATTTTCACGTAGACAATAGTGTATACACATAAGGCGCGCTAAGGTAGAGGGTGGAGCCAACTGCAATGACCGTGAATTTAGTTCCCATGAGACGATAATAAAATCGTATTTTCTAGCTAATTATTAATAAATAGAATATATTTGTCTCATGGGATCCAAATAAATCGAATATATTTGTCTCATGGGATCCAAATCCCATTTGATCCAAATCTCATGGGATCCAAACGATAATTTGGATCCCGTGAGAATTGTTTCATTTAGGATTTAGTTCCCGCGAGACAGAAACAATTAATAATTAAAATATAATTTTAAAACAAGCTTATTTGGATCCCGTGAGATTTGGATCATTTAGGATTTGGATCTCGTGAGACTCTCCCCTTGTGGATCAAACGGGATTGTTTTCATGGGATCCAAATCCAAATGATCCAAATCCCAATTGAACCAAAATCTCATGGGAACTAAATTCTCATGGGCTCCAAATCGAGCAGACGCGAATTAATCTGTTATATTTTAATTAAACAACAAATATTTAGTTCCCATGAGAATTTAGTTCCTATGAGACGATAATAAAATCGTATTTTCCCAATAATTATTGATAAATAGAATATATTTGTCTCATCTAATTGGCTGAAAATTTGACCAGTAGAATAGGTCGGTTTCGGAAGGTAACGCCCATAGCAGTAAACCGGCATAGTACATCTTCTTTCAGCTTGGTTCCCACACGTCCGAAGCAACGCACGCCTGATTTGTTAGCGTAAGCATTTTCACAGAAATGACGTGTTTTTCACTTCGCCAACACGATTAGCTTTCTATTGAGATTAGATTTATGAATAAATATGGGGAAATATAAGTAGAAATAATGTAGGCTACTTCTAATTGCGCAATTGGTGACCAAATGGTCAAACTGACGAAATGAGAAGTCCATACCTATAGAACTGTATTTTTGTTAGAATGTTTTTACATGTTTTGGATTTTGTGTACCTCAAATACCTGCAATACTAGCGATTTATCACATTTCCGGGACAAACCAGAATTGTCTTTTTTTTTGCTGATGTGTATTTTGATAGATTGATTGATAAGTTTTGCTTGACGTCTCATATGAATGCTGTTAGGCTATTTGCGACGATGAGATGGTGATAGATGTGGATGATGGATGAATCTTATAAGGGAGGGGAGAAACCCGGTACCGGCACGTAGCCTCTCCTTTCGAAAACTACCCAATTAACCAACGGCTTTACGTCCCATCCGAAAGCACGGTGTCACCTTGACAGTCATAAAGGTTCCTCCACTAACCCAGACTGCCAAGCAGGCCTCGAGGAGAACGAAGCCATTGCACTAGCTCTCGAACTCTCCATCTGCTCTAGCCAGCGGTATACTATGTGCTACTACTCCTACTACTCCTACTCTACTACTACTACTACTACTACTACTACTACTACTACTACTACTACTACTACTACTACTACTACTAGTAGTAGCTGCTTGCTTGCTAGTAGCTGCTTTGTAGTGGTGGGGGTTGTATTAATGCGCGGTAAATGGAATGTCGCCTTTGTGTATGAAATAGAAATATCTCTTACCAACGCAAGCAAAAATATATGTGCTAGATCACAGAGCTCTTCTGTGTGCAAAATCCACGCCGAGCTACCGTGAATGAATAGAGTAGACAAAGTTGTTATGTTGCTGGGAAAACAATTTCGAGCTATTTGCTTGCTTTCGTTGAGGCCACTATATACGTGTATTTCAGGGCAGAGCGTTCACGCACTCTCCCCCTGGGCCCTGACCACGCCCGAGGTTAACTTCGGCGTTCGAGTGGCAACCAGCGGCGTAAGACTTGGGGGCTATCAGGGGGGCAATGCCCCCCCCCAAGTTTGGTCCGGGGGGCAGCGAGGGGGGGGCAGCGAGAAGGGGGGGGGGAACCAATGTGAGTTAAATATTAATCCCAGAATTTCCGTAGTAAATATGCACTTACACATATACAATTCGACAGTCACTTTGGTAAAACGAAAATGTTTGCCTGTATAGGTTAAAATTTACTAAAATGGTCCACTTCACGTTCATTTTTTGCGTTTCTAGATCGCAGATAGTTACAGTCTGAGTGCAGCTAAAACATGACGAAATAACTGTTTTATGGTGGAAAAATAAAATAAGCTACCGTTTGTACCATTAGCCTGGGGAAAAATATATATTTTTATTACAAAAAAAATTGTGGGTATAATTCAAAATCTCTATTGTTTACCCATATTTTTATCAAAAAGTTGATGTACACATATTGAGGCCACAGGATCCGAAAGAGTTAAGTGCGTTTAATACAAAGCATAATAAAATTTATATTTTATAGAAAAGGGACCAAAATATCATAACAAATCGCAGATACTGTAGTTGTTGGATGAGCGTAGCGAAGATTCCATTTCACTACACTGAATAAAAAAATCCGGAATGTTTTGTTTTCCCTTTTTCTCTATATATATTTTTTTGTATTATTATTTCAGGGCAGAGCGTTCACGCACTCTCCCCCTGGGCCCTGACCACGCCCGAGGTTAACTTCGGCGTTCGAGTGGCAACCAGCGGCGTAAGACTTGGGGGGAGATCAGTTAACACGATTTCGGCTAAACCGATACTCTAATTGCAATGAAATTTTATGGAGGCCTTCGAAATCTCTAGACTTAGAACTGCCACGTTTTTGAGCGCAATCGAAAAATTATTTCTCATAACAATCACAATTTTACGATTTTTTTCGATTTTTAAAAACATTCTTTGACTTATTTTTTTATTTATAAGATGCATATTACAACAGAGTACAAATACTCCACAAGTGCAAATCATAGCATAACCTAATGGATAGAAAACATACTTATAGACATTAAAATATACAATATACACAAAATAATACATTTAACTCATTAAACATTTGAAATTATCAATTTAAATGTGAAACTATCAAAATTATTTACAATGAAAATGAATTAGAGATATTCTTGAAAGAGAATAGAAGAACAATTTATATGAAAGAAGAGACTAATGGAAATAAGCTAGTGAGTAAATTACGTTAATATCCTAAAGCTTGAGTGATCACAGATTTAAATTTAAAAATATTTTGAGAGTAGAGATCAAAGTCTGTTCCTTCAAGAGGTTTTAACATATTTAAAGAATGCTGTAATCTGTTGATGCATGAATTTTTATGGAGGTCGAGATGACTTGCGGATGGTTGAAAAGTTTTGTGAAGGCGTGTATGTTTGGGAGGTATATGAAAATTTAATTTGCCAAGAATTGAACTAGTGTTTGTTAAACTAGGAAAACGCTTAAGTCCCGCCGCGTTGTTGGATGAGCGTTATTGTGCATTGAGCTGCTATGTGTTACGCGGATTTTCTGTTGTTCTGTAAAAAAAACATTACTTAGTCGAAGATATTTTTAAATTAAATTTAATTAAATAAAAAATTAACTCAAATTTTTTAATTAATCGTAATTTTTAAAAAAGAAAAAAATCGTGAAATTGCAATTTTCATAACAAATAATTATTCTATTGCGCTCAAATTTAACACGAATATATTAATTCATTAAATTAAGGTTCTGTGAAAAAATCATCACAATAGGATAAAGCATGTAGGTGTTATAAGTCAAAGAATTGTTTTAAAAAAGAAGAAAAAACGTAAAATTTCGATTTTCATGAGAAATAATTTTTCGATAACGCTCAAATTTCACACGAATATCTAAATTCATAAAGTTAAGGTTCTGTGAAAAAAACATTACAGTCGGATAAAGCATGTAGGTGTTGTAAGTCGAAGAAATTTTTAAAAAATCGAAAAAATCACAAAATTGCGTTTTTTATGAGAAAAAATTTCCCGATTGCGCTCAAAAACGTGGCAGTTCTAAGTTCAGAGATTTCGAAGGCCTCCATTAAATTTCATCGCAATCGGAAAGTCGGTTTAGCCGGAATCGTGTTAACAGACACATAAAAATACAAAAAAAAAATCCGGATTTTTTTCTCCAGTGTAGTGGAATGAAATCTTCGCTTCGCTCGCTACGCTCATCCAATTATTTACAATTTTGTAAAGGTAAACCATGTCAGAACAGTTCCTTCGGTTTTCTTATGTCAAAAGGTGAGCATCTTTACAAAGTTGTGCATAATATGATACAGAATGTTACTTTTTATACATTGATGTTTAATGAAACACTGTTGGATCCTTTCTACATTATGAATTTTGGTGATTTGATATGGGTTCCAAAAGAGCTAGCATAATCTAAATGAGGCCTAACAAGAGAGAGGTACAACTTTCGCATGGTGGTTTTGGAGAATTCTTTTGAGCAGTTTCGTCTTCAGAAACCAAGCAATCTAAATGATTTTGGAATAATGTTAGAAAGGTGATTCGAAAATGAAAGATCATGAGATATCTAAATCCTTGACTTTCGTGACTTTTTCCAAAATATGATAATCGATTCTGTAGTAACGTAATGACTGCACACCAACATGCTTTATCCGAATGTAATGATTTTTCACAGAACCTTAATTTTATAAATTAATATACTCGGGTGAGACTTGAGCGAATCGAAAAATTATTTCTCATGAAAATCGCAATTTTACGCTTTTTTTTGGAAGAGCGAAGCGAAGATTCCATTTCACTACACTGGAGAAAAAAATTCGGAATGTTTTCCTTTTTTTTCTGTTTGTATTTTTGTGTGTCTGTTAACACGATCCCGGCTAAACCGATACTCCAATTGCGATGAAATTTTCTGGAGACCTTCGAAATCTTTGAACCAAGAACTGCCACGTTTTTGAGCGCAATCGAAAAATTATTTCGTATGAAAATCCCAATTTTTAGATTTTTTTCGATTTTTTCCTTCGACTTATAACACCTACATGCTTTATACGATTGAAATGATTTTTTCACAGTACCTTTATTTCATGAATTAATATATTGGTGTGAAATTTGAGCGCCATCGAAAAATAATTTTACATGAAAATCGCATTTTTTACGATTTTTCGATTTTTCTAAAACATTATTTGACTTATTCGATTATCCGATTGTAATGATTTTTTCACAGAACCTTAATTTAATGATAAAACTTTTAAATGTCTCGCTACCCGTTGATGACATTTTATATTTATCGGGTTGTTTCGTAGCGGCGGTAGTGATATCTTTCTGTCAACGTTTCGAAGACCATGTTATCTTCTTCTCCAGGACTTGAAGGACCTTAAGAAGAAGATAACATGGTCTTCGAAACGTCGACAGAAAGATATCACTACCGCCGCTACGAAACAACCCGATAAATATAAAGTGTCTTAATTTAATGATTTATATATTCGTATTAAATTTGTGTTGTTGTTGTGTGTTGTTGTTGTTGTGAATTCAAGTCCATCTTCGTATATCTTCACTCTCAACAACGTATCTTGCTATTTTAATTTCGATGTCTCTAGGATTGAAATTGGTGGCAATTTGAACCCGAATTGTCGCCCAGCTAGAGGACTAAAGTTACTTAGTGGTTTCACAAGGGTTGTGATAATATGAAATTTTGTTACCAACAGGCCGAGCAATAGAAACAATAAACAAAATTGTAAACCCTGAAAAAGCTTAAATAGGCTTATATAAGAACTTCAATTTCGACAACTTAAACTTAACCCTTTTAAATTTATCTTTAAAATGTTTGTATACAAAAATTACTTCACGTTCATGTGAGGTTTGAACCTTGTAGTGCCAACGTTTTGGTAAAAATCGTTGTTACAAAATACCGACGAATTAGTCACTAGACGACATATTATTGAACCACACTGATTTTGAGCGTATTACAACCTACTTTTTTTAACTACGAAGGAAAGTTCGTACCCAAATTAAAATTGGCTTGTGTTGTCATGTACCTAATTACCCCCGGTTGTGGTAGTTTTCAATTTCATTTCACATTCCATGATGGCTGGATGACACCTCGAAAACGCTCCACCTCTGGTAGCAATATAAGGTGCCTGAGTGTACTAGCGCACCGCTACTTGACTGCGGTGCATTGTTAGTGTTGGAGTACCTAGATTGGGAATCGTCGTAAATCAATACCATTGTTTTATATCCTAAAACATGGCTGACGAGAGACGAAAAGGTTTAAAATTTTCTTCGGTAGATGTTTCAGTCAGGATTGTCGACGTCAATGAAACAATTAAAATGTCTTATTATTATTACAAATTTTGGTAACGAATTATGTTCACATATCGAGTGATATAACTTCAAAAATGTCTTAGAGTGCTAAAGTCAGGAAAATTTACTATTTGGTTTGGGGTTGGATAAAACGTGTTTGTGGAAGGGAGATTTGGTTGATTGGACCGAAAAATGTTAAAAGGTAATTTTATTGAATATTTTTACTCAATACTCAATAATGTTTAGAATACCACCTGTAATACCCTTCCCAAGTGTAATGGATGGAAGGCAGATAAGGGTGATATATCGTTTGCCTCACAACGGAGTATTAATTCTTATATTGTTATCTGCCACCATGCCAAATTTCATGCTGGTAACTTACTTTACAGTGTTTGTCACTAAAAATATATTTATTAGGGGTGGAGGTGGACAAATTTGGGCTTTGGAATGAATGTTTTGTTAATTGGACTTGTCTTGAATATACTGACACATAATTTTAATAAGCATTTGAAATACCTATTCAATTTGTATCAAATAAAACCAAACCTAATGTTAAGGATGGTAGGGAACAATAGGGGTTAAATATTGCTTGCCTCCCGGCGGATTATATTTTTCAGATTATAATGTACCTTCGTGCCAAATTTCATATTGATTGCTCAAGGTGCCTCACTGGCGAGTGCTGAAAATCAAGGTAGTAATAATATAAACTATTATAGGGGTGGGAGTTGAATAAATGTAGTTGAGGAAATAATAATGGGTTGATTGGGTGAATCCACATCTATACACAATTTTAATTAGTAATATGAATCAAAAATAATATTTTGGGCTCGAGCTAGGAATTATTTCAATTTTAGGGGATGATTTAGGGGATGTTAAGAGTGAAGCATGTATATTCCTCCCGGCTTATTTTTAATTCTGATATTATAATATCTACCTCTATGCCAAATTTCGCGCTGGTAACCGGAT
Organism: Sweltsa coloradensis; assembly: GCA_024449915.1. NCBI lineage: Eukaryota > Metazoa > Arthropoda > Insecta > Plecoptera > Chloroperlidae > Sweltsa > Sweltsa coloradensis. The sequence continues at coordinate 30,340 of JAMZAV010002589.1, forward strand.
TTGCAATATTTTTCCGCCAACAGATCTGGTGAATTTTCATGAAGACAATAGTTTATACACATTGTTGAGGGTGGAGCCAACTGCAATGACCGTGAATTTAGTTCCCATGAGACGATAATAAAATCGTATTTTCCAGCTAATTATTAATAAATAGAATATATTTGTCTCATGGGATCCAAATAAATAGAATATAATTGTCTCATGGGATCCAAATAAATAGAATAAATTTGTGTCATGGGATCCAAATAAATAAAATATATTTGTCCCATGGGATCCAAATCCCATTTGATCCAAATCTCATGGGATCCAAACTAAAATTTGGATCCCCTGAGAATTGTATCATTTAGGATTTAGTTCCCGTGAGACGGAATAAATTCACAATTAAAATATAATTTTTAAATAAGCACATTTGGATCCCGTGAGATTTGGATCATTTAGGATTTGGTTCCCGTGAGACTCTCCCCTAATAATAATAATAATAATAATAATAATAATAATATAATTTAAAAATAATAATAATAATAATAATTAATAATAATAATAATTTCAAATTTAAGGCTTTCGCGGCCCGGTAAATAAATTAACACAATTAATTGGTCGGGACATTTCGCCGCGTCGAATCTGCTTTAATTGCTTTTGACGTTTCAGCCCAACTGTGTGGGCTATCCTCAGAAAAAACAAGATATTAATTCTAAAAACTTACAAAATAAAAGCCCAGACAAGGCGTTACATAGAAAAACAAAATCACAAAAAAAACAGTTACCATGACCAGGCCCCGCCTTCTATAAACATGCGTTACATTCTTATGAAGACCAAATATCACATTTGAGAGTTTCTGGTACGTATACGATCACTTCGTCGGACTCCACTTTCTTGGGGCTGATCCAGTTCTGGGACAGGGAGGACGAGAAGGTCTGTATTCGAAACCGGAAGTAAGATGTCGGGGATAATGCAACTATTTTTGATACGGCCAGCGTTGGAGTTGTCTTGAATCCTTTTCAATATAGGCGCCCACGACCCGCTCAGCTTAAACCAACATCACCCTTAAAATTGTTTGGTGTTTTAGCAATTTCAATGGACTCTCTAACCAATCTTGGAAGTAAACGAGGCTCTTTGCAAACTATTGTAGCACTCTCAAACAGAATTTCATGTCTTGGATTGTTAACATTTTCACAAGCATGTTTAGCCACCGCTGACTGTTCTTCTCGAGCATGCCTACAATGAGCTTTATGTTCTTTAAGTCTTGTTCCCACTGTCCTGCATGTTTGGCCTATATAAACCAACCCACACTTGCAAGGAATTTGGTAAACACCACTCTCTTGCAGTGGAATGATATCTTTGACTGGCTTCATCAAATTGGCTACCTTTTTCCATGGAGTATAAACAGTTTTGATCTCTTTTTTAGCTAAAATGCGACCGATTCTGTCCGTCGTGTACTTCACGTAAGGCAGGAAGGCTCTCGTGATGTTACCGGTAGCCTCATCTTCAACTATCGCTCTGTTATCTTGTCTCTGTGGCCTTTTTAAAGCCCTGTTGATGGTTGCATTACTGTAGCCATTGTTTAATAATGCTTCTCTGAGTACACCCTTTTCCTTTTCCAAACTTGCTTCGTCTGACAGTCTATAAGCTCGGGTTACCATTATAATAATTTATTGTTTGTTTTTTCGCACTTGAAATGGGTGACTACAAGTTAATTTTAGCCATAAAAAGTCAAATTCATGAGCAATACATTATAAGTAACCTTTATTTAAAGTATACAAAAATGCATTTTATAACGTTTTCAAGAACCACGAACTTGCTGATTTAGCATCTATTACGCAAAACGTTTTTATATATTATAGACTATATATAATAGAATAATAACTTACAATGTTGTTGGTATATTTGTCCCTGGAGAAATGTGACCCTAAACGTAATTTTATCCATGTAAAACAAAATATACAACCGTTAGGAAGTGTTTTGTATTAATTATTTTCCACTTAATTAATCTAACCCCCAACCGGGTTTCGATGTTGAGTCCCCCAGTCGGTCAGGTTTCTTTTTCGTACAGTTAACTATATAGTTTAATATTTTCACATCAAACAACGTCGTTATATACAGATCATATCTTTCGTATCATATCTTACCCAGGAAGTATGTAAATCAAAATCTAGACAATCATAATCTTCTGACGGTAGTTCGCATGAGATAACACGACTCATTGCGTCAGTGAAACAATGTGAGGTAAATGAGTGTATTGTTTCAGGGCGTAATTTCAGTTTCATTAGCTTCCGGTGGCTGTGAAAACAGCGCCGAGACCGGTAGTTTAGGCTCGCTAATTGTTAGTTAGGCGAGAGTATAGGAGTGTGAGACTAAACTTGACCTTTGTAAAGACAAGGGAAGAACATAACAGTTCACTTTCGAGTAAGTGTTATCTCATGGCGGTGTGGTTCAGTGCTTGCGTACGTGTCTCGGTTTTAAGAGGTAGATTCAGGCACTGCATGGCCATAGAGAAAACAAAACCAAAGTACGTCTCATATTAATGCACAAATGCTATTCGAGACGATGACGATGAAGAACGATTACAAAAAAATCATGCCCTATGCGGGTGTCAGGGTTAGTGGAGGAACCTATATGACTGTCAAGGTTACACCGTCCTTTCGTATGGGACGTTAAGCCGTTGGTCCCCTTGGTACTTTTCGAAAGGAGTCGGCTACATGCCGGTACCGGGTTTCCCCTCCTCCCTTCTGTTCATACTAAGGCACTGCATGGCCATAGAGAAAACAAAACCAAAAATACGTCTCATATTAATGCACAAATGCTATTCGAGACGATGACGATGAAGAACGATTACAAAAAACCATGCCCTATGCGGGTGTCAGGGTTAGTGGAGGAACCTATATGACTGTCAAGGTTACACCGTCCTTTCGTATGGGACGTTAAGCCGTTGGTCCCCTTGGTACTTTTCGAAAGGAGTCGGCTACATGCCGGTACCGGGTTTCCCCTCCTCCCTTCTGTTCATACTAAGGCACTGCATGGCCATAGAGAAAACAAAACCAAAAATACGTCTCATATTAATGCACAAATGCTATTCGAGACGATGACGATGAAGAACGATTACAAAAAACCATGCCCTATGCGGGTGTCAGGGTTAGTGGAGGAACCTATATGACTGTCAAGGTTACACCGTCCTTTCGTACTTTTCGAAAGGAGTAGGCTACATGCCGGTACCGGGTTTCCCCTCCTCCTTTCTGTTCATACTTCATCCTCATCTATCACCACTCATCGTCTCGAATAGCCAAAGTGCATTAATATGAGACGTTAAGCAATATCCAATCCAATCATATGCGGGTTTCGAACCCACGTCCTCGTAGAGTCATACGCTTCGGATCGGATCAGCGCCCTATTAGTACGTGCCACCGCGGACGCAATTTATGTCGGTGCGGGCATCTGCAAATTTACGGTTGCGTTCAAAGTGTTCATATCCACATGTCTAAAAACAATGTACCATAATCAAACGAAATCCCATATATCCAAAAATTTGGGACATTTTTGTGTATATTTCCTTACACAACAATCCAGCTTGTTACCCTGGTCAAAATCGCGAAAAAACAACACATGAATTTTAATAGCGTTTCTTTTGAAGAATATCCCCCGATCTATATAGGTGTTCTAATGGACGCCTAACTTCTTTCCACCTCTTCACGCGTAGAATAGAATGGACGTGGTTCTACACCTTGCAATGAATAACACATTAAAACATTGGAGATTACCAGATAGTATCTGTTTAATATACGAGAGCTTGTTGCAAACAATGACTTTGCTAGTCCGAAATAAACGGGTCTATATAGTTACAGATTATATATTCGTATTGTTCTTTCAAATAACAGTATATCTATGTGTGTATGCCTTACATCAACAGACAATTTTTTACAAAATGATAAGTAGACTATAGATTACATTAAAATTAAATTTTAACTATTTGATTTTATGTCTAATTTGATGTTGAAGCATAACCGTATAACCAACGGTAAACCATTAATAAACTAAATTATATTATAGTCAGATTTATCAGAAACTAGAAAGGTTATATTGTGAATATTTGTTCGTAAACATTAATATTGATTGAAATAACAGCCGATTAGCGTGAGAAAATTATAAAGTGTCAGTCAACATAGTACATAGGAATATCTGTAAGTGCGACCTATTCGAGATGGATGTGGCTACCAAGACGTTAGTGTGCTGCAAAGTTTCTTGTATTTTTATGCTCGTACAGTTATCTACAGCTGAGCAGAGTTGAAGAGATCCTTGTAACACTAACACGCATTGAAATCTCCCCAATCGTAAAACAAATGTATATTGAGCATTTTGTGCTCTGTGAACGATCTTGTCTTTTGTTACCAAACAAATTTTTAACTGCACTTAAATTAACATTATTTTTCGCCTATCACTATGTTCAGACCCTATGACCACCCAATTTTAAGTCGAATATATTTTAATTAATTAATTTTAATTCTTCATAAGAACTGACTTGCCTAATTGTTAGTCCTATAGCTAAATGCACAATATTATCAGGTGCATAAAGGCGAAGAGGGTTCAACCGAAATATGTTAAAATAATTGCTTTCTTAAGTGGAACTTAGTTTTTAGGGCAAATGATTTGGGTTTAACGGTCAAGTTTTAACGTATTATAAAATCATTTAGCCGTGATTGAGCTAGAATGTTTCAGCATTGATCATATCGTCACCTAAACTACAAAACATCGTAAGTAACGTTTTTTAAAACATCGATGCTTTTTTTTTTACAATGCGTGCCTCATAACCACCCACAAGTATAACAAATAGTATACCTATATCTAATCAATTAAAATAATACATATCAATTTTATTAATCACAATTAGAACAATACAAATGTTACACGAACATTTGTTAGAGAAAAATACACGGTGCCTTGGTGATATAATCAATAATTAATATTTTCGGAAATAATGAGTTCATGGCTTTAAAAACCTGTAGACCTAGTTGCATTATTTATTAGAGCTTCTGGAAATGAAACTGACGAAGTTTCCGAAGTGTTAACCATATCAATGTTAACAAGTACGGGTACCGAAGTACCTAAAATAGGAAACGAAGCGACTTAATCAACTTATGGTCGCAGAACAATACACACATTCATTTTTCCAGGGATTATTTCGTTTTAAGGGGGGGGGGGGGGGCCGGGTTCAAAGATATCTTTATTTTGAAAGATAAGTTTAAATAAAATTAAAATTAATAAAACTTAGAATGAGTGAGACTTTCACCACCTAAAACATTCGGCATCATCCTCATTGAAGAACAATGTCAACGAAAAACATATGTCATGTTCGGTTTTGATCTTGAGACGTGACTCACGCACATATGGACGGACGGACCCGGTAAGTAATGCGTATGATGCTAATGTCGAGTGCATTAAGCCATTATTTTGCTCATGCTTTTCGTCCAATACCGAGTTTGTTAACTCTTAAGAGGAGAATGATAAGTATTAATTGCGGAGATAACTCTTTTGCCAGTTTGACTGGTGAAGAAAAATGGTACGCAGCCATAGCTGCATATAGGGGTGCTTCGTCACTCCATAATTATTCTTCACCTACTCAGTATATTGTTTCAAACTGGTCTAAATAGGTATTTAGTATCTTATCTAGTTAGTATAATAAGTTAACATTTACTAAAAGGTGCCACTCTGGTTAATTAATTAAGATGTGCAGCTGTTATCTTTATTGCTTCAATCTCAGCAGTTTCTCAGTGGAATGCAGCCTATAAACAAACATTGATGGACTGAGATATGCATTAATTAAGTAAAGACGTCTTTAATCCTTCTACCAAGTGAAACCAAACCAAACAAGAGTGTTAATGTATGCAAGGAGGTTAGCAAAGTACGCACTTCAATATTGAGTGGTCTCTCCGTTATATTTAACGACGCCTTGTGCAATGAATCTGGTATAGCTGGTAGCCCGTGTTTTGGCGTTAGATCAGTTCTTACATTAGCAATGAGGAAACTGTAACACCTCGCTGTCTTTGATTTATAATGTTGATAGAGTTGCTTTGTGCATGGTTGGCGACACGTAGGTCGTAGACATGTTCAGTCCAGTTATTAAATAGCAGGCCTGGTCTATAACGTAAAATTATATCACACAACAATTTCGATATTGAAATCGATTTATCGAGATTTTATTATTAGTGGCAAAAATAATAAACAATAATAATTTTAATATATACAAAATTTGTATCAAAATTGTATGCATATAGGCCTGCTATTAAAAATGTGCGGGTAGATAAGGTATCGCCAAAAAATCATAATTTTTTTTAACGTTCTCACTCGCGTTTAATGACCTGGCACCTCCACCATAACTAAAAGTCTAGACGAATTCACTTCAGGCTACCCGGCACTTCCACCATATTAAGCACGCGAATTGAAATCTGAAGAAATAAATACAATTCTCTTATGTTACAGCATACAGGACTTACGCATTTTTATTCCCAAAACATTCCTATCCTCTGCGTAATTTTTTACGTTTTTAACAAAATTTCGAATTGTTAAATTGAAATTATTTGGACGTACACTGTTCTTAAAATAAATATTTTACTTGTAATATTTGGACACAAAGTCTAGTGTCTTTATCAAACTGGGTTGAACAAAGCAATGTTTAAACAATACAAATAAATAGAAAATAACAGAAACGACCATGAAACATTTATGCCAACAAATTATGATTAAAAATGAAAATAAAACATTGCAGAAATAAATTATGTACAAATAATAGGTGAGGATAAGAAATGAACTCCAAAACGTCAAAACATCCAGTTTAAGGCAGCAATGCACTAGGCCTTACCTTAGGACAAAACATATTCCATATTGGAGGACAATGGGCGCTAGGAGTACTCATGACATTAGATGTACATGCCATGAAACAAGCTACCTTAAACTTCCTTTTATTCCAATTGGATTCTTGGCATATTGCATAGGAATTCTCCTCTTCTCGTGGATTGATAAAATGATGGTTTTCACATATGTTCTGCGGTTTTTGAATTATGTACTTTCCGCTGTACTTTCCGCTTGAACAACTAGAGTTTAAATAGTTGTTCCAGTAAAAAATATTTACTTGACAAATTGTACAATTTGGGTTAGTTTAGAAAACTTCAAATATAGTGATGTTGCCAATATTTAAGCATAATGTGCTTTAGTTTACAAGAACAGTTTAAGCAACGATAACAAATTTTAAACACCAAGTAGATACCGATTTATTACCTATTAAAAATGGTGTGAGGTACTCGACTGCGTGAAGAACTAAATTCTATTCTTACGTTGAAAGCTGATTAAATCTTTGTACTTAACCGAGATTAATTTTATCGTTAATTTCACGTAAAATAAATGTGTTTATCTTAACACCATTTCGCCTAATAACGTTCGACAAATTGTAATGATAAAAGGTCGTGGAACTCATAACGAAGAAGAAAAGTTGTGATTAAATCCTTGGTATTTTCTTTGGGGGAAGGGGGGGGGGGGTATTTGCCTACGCGGTAAGAAAGTAAATACATGTTAACATTTTCTTCCTCAACAGTAGAAAGTATAGAACCAGCGTACCAAGCAATAACATATGTAATCAAATTGTAACTTTATTTATGAACGCAATTAAATTGTACTGAGAATGTAGATACTAGTGGCCGGAAGTGTGGACTTTGGCTTAAATGCGTTGAAACTTACTTCTAGGAAAACAGATTATACCTAAGTTTACATATATGTGGTTAGACTACGCTTTTCCATAGATGTAATAGGTCTACGGCTTTTCCCCATCGATCCACATCGATGGGCTGATATTATGTGTGGACTTTCTTCAGTAAATTCCTGTTCTATAGCCAGGCCTAGACACATGTGATTGTATGAGGTTCTATGATATTGTTATTGGACGCCTATGTTTCCATTTACTTCTATGGATGATTCATTAAAATTAAAATATATTTCATCCATATTATAAATGGATTGATTTAGATATGGTACTAAATAAAGTGTGTGCAGGTGCTACCAAGAAGTTGCGTTATCGTTTTACAATAAGCTGTATTTTACAATAAACTAGGCCGCTTGGCGAACGCTTTTTTTAGTCGCGTTGATGGATGGGCTTTTTTAAGTTTTGAGTATGCGTGGGATATCTTTACTTCTTCAAGTTTCATTGCAAAATCATTTTTGTTAAATAAGAATAATTTTTATAAAGTAGTACTAATTGCTATGGTAATTAGAATGTCAAATATCTGTAGGTCCGAAGATTGCTTTATGAACGCATTGTAGGTGATTGTTGTTAAATTTCTATAGTAACTTGTTAATTATTGTTGTACACCTAAAAAAACTCATATTACAACTTTTATATCTATGGATTCTGCCTAACTTTTTAAAACTTTTTCTTTCAAAAGGTACTACAGCACTATTACCTTAATGTCCATGTGAAATATGAACGTTGTTTGTAGCCCCACCTGTTTGGTCAGAATCGGCCTAAATATCACGAAAATATCACATTAAAAATCGAAAACAATCGTAAACGTACAATTTTAATAAGAAATATTTCTTCGATTGTACCCAAAAACGTGGCAGGTCTAAGTTCAGAGATTTCGAAGGCCCCTCCAATTTTCATCAAGATCGCATGTGCCGTTTGCCCGGTAGAGCGCGAACGACAGAAAAACAAACAAACAAACAAAAAAAGAACATTAGAGCTAAATTTTTTGAGGGGTCAGTGAAATTGAAGTCTTCGCTTCGCTCATCCAATTACAACACATCTTACACATATTTTACAACTCATTTTTGTGGAATTGTCTTGATTATCACGCAAAATTACGTCTAATATTGCGGAATGGTTTGGAAATTATTGAAAAAGAATACAATTCCAACTATGTTAATTAAGATGTAGGAGATACAAAAAATGGACTAAAAAGGACTTGATGGTTTTACTTACTAGGAAAACGCTAAAGTCCCGCCGCGTTAAAGGATGAGCTTTTTTAAAGTTTTTAGTTTGCGTGGGATATCTTTACTTTTGCAAGTGCTTTGTTTTTCTGCCGACGCATTGTAGGTGATTGTTGTCAAGTTTCTATTGTTTCTTGTTAATTTGTTATTATTTAACGTAAAAATCTTACATTAAAAGCTATATTTCTATGGATTCTGGCTAACTTTTTCAACAATTCCGGTCAAAAGGTACTACATCACCATAACCTTAATGTCCATGTATAATATGAACGTTGTAGCCCCACCCGTTTGGTCAGAATTGGCCCAAATGGCACGAAAATATCGCACAAAAAGTCAAAAAAACGTATATTAAAAGCTTTATTTCTCTCGATTCTGGCTAACTTTTTCAATTTTTTCTTTCAGAAAGCAATACATCACCATTACCTTAATGTCCATGTGAAATATGAACGTTGTAGCCCCACCCGTTTGGTCAGAATTGGGCCAAATGCACGAAAATATCGCACTAAAAATCGAAAAAAATCGTAAAAGTACGATATTCATGAGAAATATTTCTTCGATTGTACCCAAAAACGTGGCAAGTCTAAGTTCAGAGAAAACGAAGGTCGTGTCAAATTTTCATCAAGATCGCATATGCCGTTTGCCCGGTAGAGAGCGAACAAACAGACGGAAAAACAAAAAAAAAAAAAAAAAAAAAAACAACCGAGCTAAATTTTTTGGGGGGTCGGTGAAATTGAAGTCTTCGCTTCGCTCATCCAATTACTTTTTCATTGATTCGTGTTTTCACTGAATAGGATATACGTTATATAAATATTAAAATGATTAACATTAATTATTAGTAACAAAGAACTGGTCTAACGCGCTTTTAGATATACCACACTCTTGCATATCCGTATTCTTCGCCAATTGTGCACTATAGATATTATACATTTTTTCCCGTGGAAAGCCTGCCCAGGGTGAAATTCATGCCCCTGGTGTCTTACTATAGGTATGTTGCGGATAGGACACTTGTGAAGGGATGTCCGAGGGCTGTTTAAGAGGACTCAATCCCTTGTATTCGCATTAACGACTAAGGAAAACCTCGGAATAAAACTTCAGTCAGGATTGTCGGTCTCGACGGGATTTTAACCCGGGACCTCCCGAATCAGAGGATCATACATGCTTATTTGATATTTATCTTTCCCCATCGTATTATAAATATACCATATTGCGTATATGATATAATGATGTGAATCTAATATAACTGCACTTCTATGAGTAAATGCATAATGCTGATACTGATTAATTATTGTAAAAATACAAAATGTTAAGAAATCTTTCCACGAGGGGACTATATTATTTTATTCTTAGTTATACGAGACATGTTTTGTTGTGTAGTAGTATCACCTCATCGCAGACTTACAACAGGGTGAAACTCCCTTCTTCTTACAACACCGAACAATTGTCGTAACAAGGGCCCGCTATACACGATCTAACGTATATACTAAGTATAGAGCCCGCCGCTGTATTACTCCATGTTACACGCTAATTGCTATCCGGAACCCGCTACTTTGATCAAATTATCAACTTTCTTTCGCCAAGTGACGCCGCGTTATCTTAATCTAGAATTCGGCATGAAGCGTCGCCTTTAGGAGTCGGAGAATTGGAGTGACTTGGGGAACATTCTTGAAGTATTGATCATTTAATACCGTCATAATATCGCTTTAATGATGATGGATGATTGGTGCGAGTAGGAGTAACCTGCATGGTCTTGAACCTTTAGGTCAGGACAGGAGACCTGACCCTGCTTGCAACATGATCATCTCTCAATGCTATTTTTAATTAATTATTTTCCATTTTTGATACCTATTTTAATAATAGAATATCAAAGTATTATCAATTAGGAAGGCTTTCCCCATTGTTTAAAAGAAAAAAATGTGTAAAACTTGTAATCACTTTGACATTTATTTTGTGTTTATTTTAATGCTGGATCCTTGTGTGTTTTTCAGCAGCCAATGAATTGGTTTTCTCTCTAATTATATATTTGTAAAATGTTGAAAATTAACATCTAACAAATCCAGTCAACCCCCCCCCCCCCTCAATTGGGATTGAAAATTCATGCACACATTCATACATTCATACACGAGAGTAAATTAAAATTCTGCATTTAATAGACATACTAAAAATACTTCTGTGAGAAAATTTGGAAGCAAACGTTCATTTTATCTGTGATGAAATATTTTTTTGCAAGAAGTTTTCAAATGTATTGTAAACGCATATGAATTAATTTTTGTGTTTATTTTTTTAAAACAAATTTGGTAGCAGTTGATAAAATTCAACATCAGTGCTGTTTGTTATCGTAGTTGTTAGGCGATAGTTTAAAGGTACGACACGAGTATCGTAGCCTACTCCTGTCTAGTGTTCAGGTGATGGACCTTAAAGGAAAAGAAAGTCTGGGGGGCAGCTAGGCCCAGGCCAGGGGGCAGTGGCCTTGCATTGTGGTGGACCCCTGTAGAAAGATGCCCGTGTGACGGAAAGTAAAGTGTTCCCATCATCAAGGAAGGAAGGTTTCTTCTCACCGACTTGTCGGACCCCATGTGTAGAGCTGAGAGCAGGAAGCAAGAAGGAGTTTTATAAGCAGCTACATTTTATTACCAGGTAAACAATTGTAAAGGTTGATCGTTCTTCCACCTATATTCAGCGAATCAATACAAGATTATAATATGTATTCAATATTGAAATAAGAAATTGATAAATAAATCCAAAATATACAATAAGGTTAAAAACAATCAAACACGTCGCAATTGACATTAACAAAATATAAACTGTGTAACTGTCACAGTGTAGGCCTAGTCAGGAGGGAACAATGACGTATATTATAATCTTCCTCCTTCCGAAGTGTTCATCATAATGTTTTACTTTTATTTTGAAAATGTCTGTGATTGGGATTAATCTAAGATTATCAGGAAGGATGTTATAAATTGTCCTGCCCATGTTTTGAATATGCTTCTCTAACTGTGTTTGGTATGATTGTAGTCGCTAGTTTTACATAGTTAGATTTTACAAGAGAGGCATGTGCGAGAGTTCTACCTATTGTACGTCAGACTCATCACCATATTATAAAACCAAGACTCTTAGACCGGGAAGATATAATTAAACACAAACACACGAACAATAACCACGGTCAGAAAAATAAAACACTTACCAAAAAGTGCGTAAATTTTCGGAAGCTCCGCTTCCTTCCTCAGACGCGAGGGAACTGAGTTCCCTCGCGTCTGAGGAAGGAAGCGGAGCTTCCGAAAATTTACGCACTTTTTGGTAAGTGTTTTATTTTTCTGACCGTGGTTATTGTTCGTGTGTTTGTGTTTAATTTCATCACCATATTGTTGCCGAAATACAACCCGAAGACTACTACCGGAGTGTACAGTATAGCTAATTAACTTTTTGTAAATAATGTAAATATTGGCCATTGAGGTTGGGACTCTTACCACTCTACAAACTAATATGGAGTATACAAAAATAAATCTACACCGCAGAACCGCACACCGTAATCTCCACACACCTGCATTGTGTGGTTTTAACCGTGTGCTGTTCTGTGGTATAATGTTATTTTCTTATGTCTTTATTAGTGTAACGTCATCCATCATGGCAGCCCCATGGAAACAGTAACGCCCAGTTTTGCTCTTAAAATCGGTTTTCTTCCCACTATAAACCTCAAACCAATGGGTAGTATTTTCGAAGAGGTCTCTTAAAGGTTTCCCGACGAGTGTATTTAAAAGAGAAAACAATACTAAAACTTGAAACCAGGAATGATTGAATTATTTATTCCCATTAAAATGTATGCCTAGTTTATAGATTATGTTTTGCATATTGTAGAATATGTTATGCTTTAATAAACTTATTTTTAGGATTTGAGATACACATCCACCGTCTACGGTTTAGAATGTGCCTTCACTTAGCAATATTTGTATTTGTCAAACAAACACTTAATTTACACTTAATTTGACTAATTTTATTTTTATAGGGGGGTGGGGGGGGATATACTTTCTCTCCCTCTCCGTATGCTCAGTGGACTTAGCTATTACCATGCTCCCCCCCCCCCCTTCAAAGACGTACGCGACATTATTCTCTCACTGTCAAAGTCAGGACCTGCAGGACTCCGTTTCGACTGCATTCATTCATTTGGGACTCCCTAGTAATTTGATAATCACACCATTGGTCTATACTAATACAAAATTATCATGCAGTATTGCTGATTCGAGTGCAGAGGCGCCATAGTTTGTTTAGCATCAAAATCGTCTTTGTTGGGGGCAGCCAGGTGCTGTGACCGCACCACTAATATTGTCTACTAGGAAAACGCTTAAGTCCCGCCGCGTTGTTGGATGAGCGTAATTGGTGCATTGAGCTGCCATGTGTTATGCGGATTTTCTGTTGTTCTGTGAAAAAATCAATACTAAGTTGAAGATTTTTTTTTAAAATTAAATTAAATTAAATGAAAAATTAACTTAAATTTTAATTTTTTTTTATTAATTGTAATTTAAAAAAAGGAAAAAATCGTAATATTGAAATTTTCATAAAAAATAATTATTTGATTGCGCACAAATTTTACACAAATATATGAATTTATAAAATTAAGGTTCTGTGAAAAAATTATTACAATAGGATAAAGCATGTAGGTGTTATAAGTCAAAGAATTGTTTTAAAAAAGAAAAAAAAAACGTAAAATTTCGATTTTCATGAGAAATAGTTTTTTGATTGCGCTCAATTTTCACACGAATACCTAAATTCATGGAATTAAGGTTCTGTCAAAAAATCATTAAAATCGGATTAAGCATGTAGGTGTTATAAGCTGAAGAAATTTTTTTAAAAATCGAAAAAAATCGTAAAATTGCGATTTTCACGAGAAATAATTTTTCGATTGCGCTCAAAAACGTGGCAGTTCTTCGTTCAGAGATTTCGAAGGCCTCCATAAAATTTCATTGCAATTGGAGTATCGGTTTAGCCGGAATCGTGTTAACAGACACACAAAAATACAGAAAAAAAAGAAAAAAAAAACATTCCGGATTTTTTTCTCCAGTGTAGTGAAATGGAATCTTCGCTTCGCTCGCTACGCTCATCCAATAAATCCTGTTTTTGATCAATGTGTGTTTATTTTTTTAACTGAAAATTTTAAACACTAACACATTCATTCACTTGGTGACTCGTCGATATCGTCGTCGATGACAGGAGCCTCTTAAATTGAAGTACTTACTAAAAACCAGTTCTCATATTTCAGTTAATAGACAAATGTATGTATTTATTTAAATAATTCATCTCAGAGGTGAATAAAAAGTTATATGATGAAACTAGGAATCGAGTACAAGACAGACGGACACTCATTTCTCTCGGCCGCTCGGCGGCGAGCTACTAGGAGCACCGAGGCGCGATTATAATTGTTAATATCGGCAGCCATTGCGAAATCTAGGCTCTACTAATTTCTGTGACGATTGTTCCAGTTTCGCATGTTATCAAACCTTTTCATTGCGCTTTTAATTGATAATAATTTACTCTTACAACATTCACTTCCACCTACTTTGCGATGCAATTAATAAATGATAACGAAATGGAACATTTACAACTTATGCTTACACGCTTACACAAAAGTACACGATTTAAAACAAAACATGGTGTTCATATTTTGCTGCATTTCTTATTCTAGTCCTTCGTTCTTTAGTCGTATTGCCATATAATCTTAGTTATCAAGTAAAATCGTTCAAAGTAACTTAAGATAATTTAAATTACAAAGTAAATAACTCATACAAATGAGCTATTTATGTATTTGATTAATTTATTGTATCCTATTCAGTTATAAAGACTGATTTATAAAAAAAAAATACAACAAATTACTGAGTGATGATGTTATTATATATTTTACATTGTCGATTCGTGTTTCAGAAACCACTTGTGTTTAAGTATGGGTTGTATTAATATTTCCTTTTTAATTTAGATTTAATTAAAATTATTTTGTGCAATTGACTATTATTCGGTGTCTTGTCGCAGTATTTTTGACTGCAGAGGTCAAAAAAGGTTTCATATATTGAAAATATATTAATTTCAGAACTTCCTTAATTTCACGATTGAATTTCAACTGTCGAAAACTCCGTGCGATCAGGGTTGATTGCCCTCAGAACAGAATGCAACGCGTAACACATGTTGCTAGCCCCCGTGTGTACGGTATGCAACTACACACAAGAGATGTTAGCCGCAAGATTGTCGACTTGAGATCCGGAAGCTGGGGGCTTCTCTCGTTCCGAAATCTGTTTGGTTCATCTTGTTCGGTGATTGTAATCTCTCCGTCTTATTACCCTGCGGTCCATTCACACGTTGTAATTATAAAGCCTGATCCCGTGTACCGGCTGTCATAACATTACACGTAGGAACCAATTAGGAAAACTCAAGGTGCAGACGGGTGTAATCTGATAAATCTGATGTGGAGGAGCTAGATTATGAAATGTGTGGTATTTAATTCAAAGTTGTTGAGGTTAGTCGTCGACTTTGGCTCTCACGGTTAGGAGCTTTCATGGGTGCGAGTCCCGCTAAATTGTGGATTTCTGTGATAATACCAAAAACTGGTACGGGAAATTGCTAGATTGTTAACTTATATTAATTCAGGTTTGTTTAATGTGTGGTATATCCGTCGATATTACCGTTACGATTCTCGCTATCTATACTAGATGATCTACTTTTCTTCGGTTTATAAGTGCAATATTGTACTGAGTACGTGAAAGTGATAACAATGCGCCGCCGCGCGGTGGCACACGATAAGAGCGCTGGTCCGAAGCGTGTGGCTATACGAGGACGTTAGTTCGAATCTCGCATAATTCATGTTTTTTTGATCTAGTCCTTCATTTATCACCGTGGACTCATCGTCACTAATAGCAATATTTCATTATAGAAAAATCATCTATGTAGGCCTTTTGACTTTGCATTTGATTTAAATAATTTCAGCCATATTAACACATGCACTTCAGGACACTTTGTTTTTTATAATTTAAATACAGCTTGTATTATTTAAATAGATGCCCATATATTATTTGATATAAATATCAATTAAATATTGTGTAAGTTGTCCTAAAGGTATGCATTGACATTGGACAAATATAAAACATGCAATGAATACTTTCAATCAAAGAATAAAATTGGAGTGGTCTTTAAAAAACCTTGGCATTATTTTAATTGTTTATGTTAATTGAAAACTAAAGCAACAAACGTGACAGCGAAAGTAACTCTAAGCAGTATTAATGTATGGTCCAAGAAGAATATGGTCGAAATTTTTATCGCATCAAACAAATTGTGTTAAAACATCTTAAATATGTTAACAACATCCTTGCACCAATTAATCCACATATAATTTTAAACACTGCAATAAATATATAATTTCATGTTTGGCCTTCAAGTGTTCTCGTTTGCTTAATAGTTAATGAGTGCACGAGGCGCTACACCCTTGCACCTGGTGTACACCGCTCACTGCATCGGTGTCACACTCGAGCAGTGTTCCTTGCACGTAACTCGACGTTACGCTGCACTGCGACTTAAGATATTTGCATACAGAGATCATTAGGGAACGTACGTAACTCATCGCTTAGGAAGGTCAGTGCGCCCTTAATGACCGAGGAGGCTTTTGACCCAGAAGAAAGAGCATGCATGACTTTGCTGTTGCGATTCTTCTCTTGAAATAGATGTTTAGTATTCGCAATTAACATAGAAATCTGTGTTGTGGATCTTAAACGAATCATCGTGGCTTATCTGGTGGATTATCGCTCCGTGAATGTAAATTTAAATAAGTAAACACATGTTTGTGATATTATCTAACGATAACTTAATTCATTTATAATTTTTCTTAGTCTTTATAATATTATACTCTGTGGGTAAGAACTTGCAAAATGCGTGATGAAGAGAAAGTATAGGTACACGCAGCTGAAATTAAATTCGTAAGCATCTTTTCTGGAACATAAGAGTATTTTTAGAGTCTATTGTAGTCATACAAGCACGTGGGTACCTATTTAAGTACTGAAAATAAGGAACGAATATATACTTAACAGATTTTCGAAGAAGGATATAAAAATATTAAACATATTTCGAATCACATAACCCTTACCCCATCTTCGACTACACAAAAAAATGTTAGTTGGAGGTCATGTTCGGATTTTTATGTGAGACTTAACACAATGTAGATTGATGAAAAAATAATGCATATAGGGGAGCTAAGCTACCTAACAAAGAACAAGATTTGAGTTGAGAGTTCAAGTTTTAAGATGGAAATAAGTTAATAACATGTTGAAATGATTGTCCACGCGAAGAGAAAGGATTTAAAGATGATATCGAGAAATAGAAGAAAGCGCAAATTAAATAATTCTGATGTAGTTTGATGCTAAAGTTCGTATGGTAGTGGCTTGGATTAGCAATATAAAAAGTGACCTTGAAAAAGGTAATTACCTAATCAAAATAGGATGCCACACTTTATGCCTGGTTGAGCCACCACGTGTATTTAACTAACGAATGTTACGCTGATCTATTTTAACTACCTAAATTTCATTTTAATTGTTCTAATTAAAAACATTACATTATAACACCTCAAGAATGCGTCTCTGGTAATGAATACAGTAGTTTAGCATGTAATGTTAATATACGCCAAATTACAAAATTGTGTTTAGTAAATTAGCAATTACAAAATGTTTCGTTTGGTAACATCGTTGTACACAGTAGGAAATGTGGCGTCCTGCATTGCGCGATGGAAAGGTATAACCTTGTTTCAGAAAGAAGAGTGCTAAGTGGTTCACAACATGTTTGATTGTAATTAGTAGGGACGATTAATTGCTATCACGAACACATTGCTGGCTGCAGCACTCGCATCGAGACATGTGATTAATCGAATCAGAAGTGAATTGTGGAAAATCTTCGGTGAACGGTAATTTATGAGTAAGAAGTAATTTCAAAACAAGTTATTTAAATTATCTACGCATTATTCTGAGAGTTTTCGTAGAATCAGGCCATTCATAGATTTAAGTTTTACTCCTCGGTTGGATTGTTATTGTGATCGTTTTATTTATGTCGTGGATTGAAGAAACTTTTGGAATAACAGCTATATATGGGTTAGGTCTTTCAGAAGCTACAAGGATTGTATGTATACTATGCATGATACTATTAATTTGAGGCTTGTTCGAACAAAGTCACAAGGAATTGAAACAAACAAGGGAACAATTTGTAACCAAAATATGGAGCGAAACGACATAATCAACAGCAGTGGCGTATCCAGGAATTCATAAGGGGGGGGGGTCAACCAATTAATTCATAGCAGACATAGATGGACCGAAGGCTTAGTAGGGGTCCGGGCCCCCCGGAAAAATTCTCCTTTAAGGTCATTTTGGTGAATATCTGTGCGTTTTAAAGCATCACCAACTTTTTGTCTACCAACATCCTGTTTTTAATCTAAAAGTTTTCTCTTTCAAGGTCAATTTGGTGAATATGTGTGCGTTTTAAAGCATCACAATAACCAAATTTGTATCTATTAAAAAAAAATTGGTCAGATGGGGGGGGGAGGAGGGGGAGTTGTCCCCCCACCCTCCCACCCTCCTTTGATACGCCACTGATCAACAGTTTGTAGAAGAAGGACCTACAAATAAATGTCTAATCGAGCATTGAAGTCTTTGATGGAGGAGCCGAGTACAGATAAATTACACTCTGAAAAATGATAGTTCCGCCTTTTGACTCAAGGGTCACCAAAACATTCTGTAGCATCCTTGTTGAAGGGAAAATGCCAACAAAAGAAACGCTTGTCGTTCGGAGGCTGTGTTCGGTTCTTATTGTAAGACGTGACACGCGCACAGACGGACGGACGGACGGACAGAAAAGTGATGTGTTTAGGGGTGATTCGCTCCCTACTAGCCATAAAGGAATATGTCTTCCGTGTTATTTGTTATTGAAATTGAAATAAAAATACTGTTCTTAGACTCGTTATAAGATGTTTGCAATAACATAATCCTTGTGAATCTGAAGGAAAAACCAAGTATCGTAGTTTTACAATGCTGGCCAATACGATATTACCAACCGTTCAAGAGACTGAATTTCCTTATCACATTGCAATAACATTATTCCTTGTGACATTGGAGCAACTGCGCGTAAAATGACATACATAAATTTTGAAGTCGAACTCAAATGAGTTTCCTCTATCTGTGAATGTTGGCATATTTTCATTCTAGAAACTTTCAGATTGATTTCAACTATCTTAACACTTAAGTGAGAACTCTAATTACTCTGGTTATACTAATATATTATCCATCTAACGTCAATCACAATAAATGCACTGATAACCACAAGCGGCAGCTAAATTACTAGCTACGAACAACAAATCATTGATGAAAGTGCAATAAATTATTACTGGTATTTTAATAGTTAGTGAATGAAATATTTTATTAAATAAGTGCAATATCACTAATTTAATTATCATATGAATACAAATCAACTAAACTATCTCCTTATATGATATGTATTTTCACATAAAATAATGATTCTCGTCATATCGTTTAATCTTAATGGAAGGCGGCAAGAAAATTATCGCCACAAGGTATGTGTTTAATTTTAATTGTTAGCTATTTTCGTGTTATGTTGCATTTGGTTAAACGTTTCTCTTTCTTGAACCAGAAAATGAAACATTATAGTTATTCTCTATCGGAACGTCCTAGCGTGACACGTGCGTGCGCGTGCGCGTGCGCGTGCGCGTGCGGCCTTACAAAGAGTTATACTATACATACACAGGAAGAGACTCAGAAGCATAGCGAAAGTTTGATCTATTCCCGGATTTTCTGTTCCTGATTTTTGGCAAACCTCATATTCGTTTGAGTGGGATCGTCTAATAAATCAGTTTATTTCTTTTCGTTTTTCTTTTTTCATGTTTTTCATTTTCATTTTTCTTTTCCTTTTCTTCTTTCTTTCTTTCATTTAATTTTTCTTTCTTTCTTTCTTTCTTTCTTTCTTTCTTTCTTTCTTTCTTTCTTTCTTTCTTTCTTTCTTTCTTTCTTTCTTTCTCTCTCTCAAAGACCTATCAATCAATCAATCAATCAATCAATCTCTCTCTCTTTATTTTCTTTTCCCCCCTTTTTATTTTTGGTAATTAATTATTCTCTTTTAAAATTTAATTTAAATTTCTTCCCAAATTTATTGTCAATTATTATGCATTGTTGTTGAATTACTTTTTCTATCTTTACATACCTATAGTTCTTGATTGTGTCTGCAGTTATGTAATTAGATTTATTTAGTTGCCCTCCTTTGTAAATCAGTTTTTTAACTGAATAGGATAGACGTTAAATAAATAAATACGTAGTATATTCTACATTCAACTCGAGTGACAAGACTTGACACTTACCCTGCTGTTCACAAATAAATCATACATCATGCTAAATGAAATTGAATCTTACATATTTTAGTTTTAAACTCGATTGTTTTTGACTGTAATATCCGAAGTGATGTGATGAAGTGTAATGATCTAACTCGTTCAAATAACTACACATTTTACAAAATTTATAGTATTGAAATGTTACTTTATATTTCAATGAAGAGTGAAGATTGAGTGAGACCCACCAAGGGCATAATTTTAAAGAGGTGACTAATGACATTACAAGATCTGGTATAGACCAAGACTTAGAAGGCAGGACTAGCAGGGCGATTCTCTAAGAGCTGCGTTCCTTATGTTTAACATGGTGGCGTTATTTATCACCTTACAGAATCACCCTGCAGCATGGTGGAAGGAGAAAAGGACACGACAGGCCTGGAAAGCCATGTTATTCAACTTTATGTGCCCCAAAAAAGGTGGTGGAGATAGCTACCCCCTGACCCGACTTGTGTTAGAAATATGTGAGAAAAATAAAAAAAAATATATAAAATTAATTTCAATAAAAATTAACGAAATATAGCAAATTCAAAGATGGTGAAAGATAAAAAAAGAGCAAAAGAGTGATTATATTACATATAGCTTTTGCGTTCTATAGGAGAAATGATTTTAGTTTTCCATTCATTGGAGTTAAAGAGGTACTGGTATTTCAACAGTGTGGTAGTTTGGGACCTGTCTCTAAGTTTTAAAAGGTGGAAGGGGAAGTACAGCCTTGAGAAATCTCTCAGCTTGGGCCTAATCAAGATACTCTCACCTGTCAGCGTATAGTATAACGATGACAAGTCTGTAATGAGACAAGAAGCGCCCCACAAAACACAACCCACATTCTCTTGTCAATGGTAAAACAGCCTCGTCACTGCAGTAATTTACCGAGACCGCTCGTTGTCAAACTGTGGCTAATCTAGTTTAGAGAGGACGAGCAATTCACTTCTAATACCTCGTTATGGTTTGACTGATTGCCAATTTAAATTTACTGTAATCTCAATGCTTAATGAGATTGATTTCGTCCTACCTTGGAGGAAGTAGGTATTGAAGTTTGTTAATACATAAACCTACGTTGAGATAACATTCCTAGCCCAAATTGGAAATTTAGCAATTACCACATGTGTATTTACGTATGTACATTTGCGTAGTAGTTCAGCTTAGCTCAGTAGTTGCTCTTGGGATAATGTGGAAGATCGTTGGTTCGATCAAAACCACCAGCAATCATGACTGAAGGCTTCATCAGAGAAAATCTAAAACTTTCCAATTGTCCGATGAAGATTATGATTGACAGATAAGTAATATAGTCACTTCTCCCTAAAGAGGGTCATATAGGATACAACGGAATGGTTAACCTTGCAGAGGGCAATCACACAAATATACACAGTATATATACGTTTTCCTCATCCGGGTTGATTCCAGCTTTAAACAGCTTTTCAACTTTTTACACAGAAAAGTTCTGTGTTTGAGTTGGTATAAACTCTTAATACGAACTTATTAATTCCTAAAAAAAGTATCTACTTTTCAATTAATACATTGGCAGGCCTATACACTTGTTTTAGCGTATCTTTGTGCAGAAAGACAATATAAGTATGAATAATACACGTTCGCGAGTAAAGTATAAGAATGTAAGAATGTATATCATGGCTATTATGGATAGTCTTGGATTATATGACCGCCGCCTGGAAGTTAATGAATTAACGTTTTTCGTTGCTATCGGCTACCTTTATCGGGACAAAGTCAAAACTATAGGCTGTTATAAAAAAAAAACTTTTTGTCGTGGTGTTACTCGTATACTCACACGAGAATAATATAATTTTTACAAGTTGCTAAATACTAGTGTTAGTTTCACTCGTAATGTCAAACCATTTATGAAAAAGTTGTCCGCATATGAAATGCAATTGATGATCTCAGCTAGCAATGAAGAAGTTTTATTGTTTCTGAGGTATCGGAGTTTACTGCTTACCACACCTAGCCAACTTATTATTACACTTGTGGCTACAAACGTAATGTGCTATACTTAAGCTAATTATAGTACTAAGCTTCTCAGCCAGCCGCGAAGAAGTTATTGATTCTGGGGTATCAGTGACCACTGCTTAGTGCTTACCACACCTAGCAGATGCCAACTTACGCTTGTGCCACACGTAGGATGTGGGTCGAGGCACTAGTTCAACAATAAACTCATTTTTGTTGACAATAAACGGCTTATGCACACCGAGTTTTCATTCCAGTTCTAAACTAATCTATTATGCTTATGTCATATTCATCCTGGTATTATGTAAATCTCAGCTTTATTCAAGTTGGCAACAGTTTAGTCATTACTCAGTTAAGAAATATCGGTCGATCAGCATTTCAACCTTATTCTTAGTCAATATTCCAAATAATAAACTCACCTTATCTACTTCTGTGTACTGATACCAACTGATTTGTAACGTGACTATAATCATTCAGATTTTTCAATTCGTTCGCCAGCTAGTAGTCAATAGGAAACTTGTTCTTATGATCTTCAAATAAATGGTAATTACTAATTAACCACTAATAATGTTAATAAAATAAATAATACAATGGCTATACTTAAAATATATAATAATAAAATCACTATATGAAAAGTAATAATAAATATTTATACATATAATTAAAAATAAATAATATAACTTTCAAGTAATAATAAATTAATTTAACATTATCTAAAGAATTTGTAAACTGTGCAAAGTACTATGAAAAGCGGTAGGGCTACTAATAATTATTACAGTTTCAACGTATGGTTAAATTAAAACATTATTTTGTGTTTTCAAATAGTAACTTATAATAATCAATAATTGATTTAGAGGCCACATATTTTAACTTTTATTTTACAAGTGGGCGCAGTTTACAGTTTCAATTGTATTTTACAAGTGATGTCTCATTTTTTATTGTTTATATATTTAGGTATATTGTATGTAGTGAAGTCTATTGTTAATGGCGCACAGTTTGTTGATGCTATGATAGCAATCTTCGCGTTTCTGTTGCTAATTTCTTCTCTTCTGTCTGATAGAGATCAACGCAAGTATCAGCGCTATACTGTTTACAACCTTAAACTGTGTTTCAACCTGCGATGCGATGTTTCACGGGGAGATGTGTTTGTTTTTACGCTCTGCATATACTCGCACTGATAACAGCTAGAGCCGACAAATTATACCTACCGCAATTACTGTGTGAAAGCTTCTTACGGGATCGAGTAGGTTTATAACATACGCGAGCACATGTGCACAAGCATACACACTAAACATACGCATACGCATGTATTGTATTGTATTTATTGTTATTTTCCCGCCTAAGGGGCGCGGGAAGGCCGATATAGGGCATCAATACTGCCCTCTGCAGCCTATACATGTACAAATAAACAATAAATCCACAAGAAGCACTAATGAGAGGACAAAATAATCATGCCACGCAATGAGAAAAAAATTAAAAATCCAAAAATGAATGTCATGGTGCTACACTGGCACTGCGAGGCGCAAGAATAGCAAAAAGAAAGAGAAATCAACATAAAATACAAATAGATGGGGGTAAACACTCGTAGACAATAACAGGAGAAACACAAACGAAACACTTACAAATGATCAAGAATTCAAACAAGAATACGAACAAGGTCGGACACATGAGCACAAAAAACACAAACTGATCCACCCCCCCCCTCCCCCCACACAAACCTTACGCACACATACGCACCCACCTAACCTCCCCCCCCCCCCCATTGGTAAACTACACATGAAAAACATGACGCCCACACACATCTACGCACAAGCACGTATATACAAAGACATATGTCTACACACAATAAAACATTATATGCACAAATCCATACACAGACAAACACACACTCACGCCCGCATACAAAACACCGATTTCCTTTTCATGTCCAATCTCAGACGAACCAATTGAAAGTCATGAAATTATAAAATTATTGTGGCAGCGTTTCTAAGCGCGAGCTGTTTGTAGTACCTCTATCGGTTTGCGGTAGATTTACATCCTAACTCGAAACTATTTGCACCACTTCATTGATTAGAAACACAACCTCAAATGTCTAGTCGTCTGAGTAATAAAACAACGAGATCTTCTCACAGCTACCATTTCATTGATTAGAAACATAACCTCAAATGTCTAGTCGTCTGAGTAATAAAACAACGAGATCTTCTCACAGCTACCATTTCATTTCGTTCGCTGTCTTCCTTTTAGTTTCAACTCATTGTCTTGAGCTCGTAATGTTTCCCACAGTGTTATCTAATTAATTACTATGTGTTGTATTGTATTATAGTATTTGGCTTTTGGTTAACTGCATAATATAGAAAATTAAGAAATATTACATGTTGTAACAATACAAACATATCATGATATGATAGCAAATAATGGTAGCTAATCTACGTTATACGAGTGACTATTTTTAAAGACTTTTTTGTATTTTTAAAACTGTTTTTTAATACCGTTCGGCGTGGGGTGAAAAGAGGGTTGAAAAATCGTTTTAGAGGATTTCCGATTAGGTAAAAGGTGAATAGTTGGATTCGATCCTATAAAAGCAATTGGGAATTTTCTCCACTAGGATTAAATAAAAAGATGCGGAGTTTTTTGGGAAAATGTATTTATTTGGACTGAAGTTCCCCTATATGAATTACTTTTCTGTACGTCCGTATGCGCGTGTTCACGTTCCCCCCCCCCCCCCCCCCATAAACTACTTCTACTCGTCTCCTCCGCCAAAGGGAGTTGAACTTACGAACAAACGCGGTGTAATTACGTTAAGCTGCGCTCCTATCTTGGGAACTACGGTCTCTGGTTGGTCATTGTTTGCTCGTTGATGGTGTCGGTGCCGACAGGGTTCGCTTAGTCTGCTTTAAATTAAAATCCCCCAAGATAAATCAGTTGTGTTACCGAGTGGGTAGACTCTAAATAAGAATTTTTATATACTTATTTGATTTCAAAATTATTGTTCTATTGCATATTTTAAATTTTGAGTAATAACGTAATACTGAAACTAAGAGTTTAAAAATTAAACATTTACGCTAAAAATTATAAATATATAGAAAATGTAACAACTAAATGTTTATATTGACCTAAGGCGTGTTATTTGAGGGCCTAGATGCTTGAACACTCATTTGTGTTTCACGTCAGCGTCTTTTAGTGCGTGGCAGTGGCACTTAACGGTCGAACCTGCAGCTAACCGAGGAAGACTCAATTAAGAATAAGCTTTTTAGTGTAGGTATATAAAAACATATAAGCGATATTTAAGAGACATTTGTTTGCTTATAGCCCGTAAAGACATGCACGATGTATTTTTAAGTTCAAACGAAGTTATGAATACATTTACACGAGTTTTTGGCTCGTGCAACGCGTTACAAACCATCAAGAGGTTATTAGAGCTCATTTTACACGAGTTTGTTGTTTAACGTTTCCATTGAATAAGTTATGATTGTATAGAATATTAGTATCTATGGGTAGACGATAAAACCCTAAAACAATCCAATCATAATGAATTTCCCGTCCCAAACGTATCAGCTACAAAAGAAGACATGCACAGTTTATTGTTAATATTAAGTATTTATTTATTTAACGTCAATCCTATTCAGTTAAAAAAACTGATTTACAAAGTACAAAGTATTACAAAGTATTAACATTTAGAGCGTGGGATTTTAACGTTTGAGTATAATTACTCAAACGTTTAGACGGCGATATTAATGCTAAGGCTCACAGAAATAGATTTATTTTTCAAGCGGATATTATAAAACGCACTTTATAAAGATCTTCTATGCATTTTTCAACGGTCCAATGATAATTAAAAAAGAAAAATGAATAACAATTGTTTTCTATGATATGAGACCGTCTCATAAGACGATTGGATGAGCTCGGGCTAACTTTTTTTACAATTGAATGTCCATTTAAAAATCGCTTAACCGCCATATCCCGAGAATTTCACATACATTATGTACACCTTCTAACCACTAATTTTGACCCAAATAATTTGAAACTTAAGGATATTGTTCAAGATTGATATGCACACGTCTCTATCTGACAACATTTCCACATTTCAAATTTTGTGTCTCCTACATAAGCTTGGCAAAGTAATGCACATTTACTGACAGTTTAATATAACAAAGGTAATATAAAAAAGTACTCTGATAGACAAACCTAAAACCTAAAGTCCTAAAAACGTGCTAAAATTTAACATCTTTAGGGTGAAAGATAGTGGTTCAAAAGCGTTTCAGCATTCATCATATTTCAATAATAAGAGAACTCGCCTAACAGTCCTTCCTTAGTCAAACTCATAGTCCGTCTAGCCAATTAAAACATCGCGCCAGCATGAGTGAATCTAGTTCCGGTTCCCGTTGCACCATCACACCGGATGTGATGCCTTCCTCAAGGTCGTCATCAGGCAAGGGAAACTAAACTCAATCTCTGCGATGGGAATCACAGTTTATCTGCAGTGAATCCCGTTACCTCTCAACAGACTTCTCGGTGGAAGGAACGGGCGTAATTACATAGCTTACTGTAATAATGTGTGAGATAGCCCGGCGTTTATCTGTATCTTGCCTTGCATACATTCCTTGCTAATGAGATGATACTTGACGTGTTAATTGTGATAGCCCACACAACCTTAACACAAGCGATGTATAGTCACACTTTATATACTCGCATACTATGACTAAATCTGATGGTATGCTGCCTCACATTCCTTTTATAGGAGCATTTCGTATCATTAGTTATGTGAGGTTTTCATTGACCGTCGGGCTGCAAATGAAAGGGATTCGAGCAGGAAGTGTGTACTACCTAGCTCGGCTTGAGTCAAGTACCCTACGTTCATCTTAGCGGCTTCAATTTGCGCAATAACAGAACATTTTAACATTTCAATTAATTGTCTCCTAGTCCTACACAAGCTTACGAAGTTATTACAAATAAATGCTTATTTAAACAAATAAAATATATAAGCAAGATTTTGAAAATGTGTTCTGATATCGCCAAACTAACTTGACATACTGGTTCAGAACGACCCCGAAGGAAAATCTTACTGAGCATACTGGCTCAAAACGACCCTAAAGGAGAATCTTACTTGACATACTGTTTCAAAACGACCCCGAAAGAGAATCGGAATAGCTTCAAATCGTTCCAAAATAAACCCTTGCATTCTGCTCTGTAACCTTTTTCTACAAAACTTTACCAGTAAATTTGTACATCCAAATGCATGATTGGAAGAAAAATATCAGCACATTGAATGACTTGGAATAAACTGATCATAGAATCATAAAATGTAAGTACAATACAATCCGTGCTGTTAATATCCACTTGTGAACTCTATATTTTATGTCGCCCCATAAAATAGTTCATATTTGGTCCTTGCGACAGATGGTGTTCGCCTGTGTTTTACCCGGCCTTATGTTCTATTCGCTTATGACAGTCTCACGTTGCTCTTAAATAGAAACTCTGCAGATGTCCAAGTACTTAGGCAAAGTAAAACACATAGCATATAACAATTACCTTATTGTAAAAACTCATTGGTTTAAATATTATTTTATCCAAAGAGAAGTAAGTGTTGTATGAATATGGCTAAAATTTAAATGATACATTGTAGTTTTGCAATTTAAGTGGGAAACACTGATCAACCATCAAGCTACACACGATTCCACCCGCGGACAGAGCCGAAATCAACAAGGCTGTTTCGGAACAACCTTAGAATTTATTATGTACCTCGTTGCCAGGACGGCTCCAAAGTCACTGTTTACACATTCCTATGTCAAGAACTGAGGTGCCTCAGAACTTAAGACCAGCGAGTAATTAAACGAGGGAGCAGAGCGACTGAGTGTCTCAATTCAACTCAAACGGCGCTTATTCTGTGACTCTGTGTGTGAGTGTGTCTGTACGTCGAAAATCAGCCGAATTGCTGAACAGATTGCGCTGAAATTTTAAACAGACATCCGTTTTGAGTTTACTGAGAACTGTTAACAAAATCAGCTAGATCTATTGCGATTTAAACCTACAATCAATAAAAATGTGATTTAAAAAAATACAGATAGCATTTGTTTAGATTTTTCATATGTAAAAAAGGCCACAGCCTGCAGCATACTAGAGAAACGTCAAAGTCGTTAAACGAGTGAGTGAGCCATGTGTTGAGTACCCGGTATCATTCGCCATACTGGGCTAGATCCAGCCTGAGGTATAGGGGAGGAAATGGGATGTTCCCGGGTACTCAACACTTGTCTTACTCACTCGTTTAACAACGACTTTAATTGGCGTTTCCCTAGTAACAGTAACACCATCTCACACCTCGGTTAGGGGTAGCTCGCTACCTTCACCACACTTCCTTGTTGAGTAGTGTCGGTAATGCGATCAAAGGACCCGCGATTCACCACGTCTAACGTGTCACTGTACGGTGGGCCCGCCCCGGGCGCCAATAACGGGTCTCCCGCCAGATTCGCGTGTGTTTGTCGTCTCATCGTCTCCCGGCGACCGCGGCTAAATACACAGGGTGATGATAACGGTGAGTGGAGAGTGCGATGCGCGGACAAGCGACGAACCTTGCGTTCCGTTGCGTTCATCTCACTTTTATCGGTATTTTGTCACTGGGATTGTCTATTTACTATTATTATCGTTATGTATTATAATTATTAGAGCTGTGAATATTTTTTGTTGGTTCGTTTTTGTACAATTCATTTTAGCGAGTTTAATTTTGTGTCGTTATATCAAGTAAAAAAATTTAAAAAAAATAAATCGTTAAAAATAAACACGAAAACAAGGTTCAAATACCAAATCTAACTGAGAAATCTTTTTTTCGGTTTTGGTAAGAAGAATGAGCCCTATAGTGTTTTATAATAAATTGTTCTTAGTTAAAATGTAAACAATTAAAATTTAAATAAGAATAAAAAATCGGGCTACTCAATTCTTGAGAGGGTTTGGCTACCAAAGACGTTAAGAAATCTGCCCTGCTGTCCACATTTCCCAATTTTGAGTTCTGCGTGTATCCTGCTGCAAACATTCATACATTCTACATACATTCATCACTTTCTCAACACCCATACCTTAAGGTCATACACGTCAACGTCATACATCCGTACTCGTAATCATTCGAACAGTTCTCACCCTCTTCTTTTGTTTCAGATATTGTTGGTGGTGGCACAAAATATTATTTAATGATACCCAAGTACAAGATGAGTTATTGAAAATGAAAACGAAGAAAGATCACGCACGGAGCCAAGAGTGAACTTAAATCGCATGGACAATACATCTCGACAATCGACCACTACCATAACGTCGATTCTCTGAACTTTGTAAACTTTCTACTTTGTTAAATTTCGAAAATTTAGTTAATATTGTAATAATGTTAAATTAAATGTCACTATTGCAATGCATTATATGTTTAAAAATAGTTATTTGTGTGAAATGTGTAGAATGTATAGCATAGAAAATATGTATATTTGTTAAATAAAATAAATAATTGGATGAGCGTAGCGAGCGAAGCGAAGATTTCATTTTACTACACTGGAGAAAAAATCCGGAATGTTCTTTTCTTTTTTTGTATTTTAGACTGTCTGTTAAGACGATTCCGGCTAAACCAATACTCCAATTAGGATGAAATTTTCTGAAGGCCTTTGAAATTTCTGAACTTAGAACTGCCACTTTTTTGAGCGCAATCAAAAAATTATTTCTCATGAAAATCGCAATTTTACGATTTTTTCGATTTTTAAAAACTTTCTTCGATTTATAACACCTACATGCTTTATTCGATTGTAATGATTTTTTTCACAGAACCTTAATGTTATGAATTAATATATTCCTGTTTAATTTGAGCGCAATCAAAAAATAATTTCTCATGAAAATGCAATTTTTCGCTCTTTTTTCATTTCTTCGACTTATAACACCTACATGCTTTATCCGATTGTAATGATTTATTTACAGAACATTAATTTTATGAATTAATATATTGGTGTGAAATTTGAGCACAATCGTAAAATAATTTCTCATGAAAATAACAATTTTACGCTTTTTTTCGTTTAAAAAAATCACGCTCATCCATCAACGCGCATGAAAAAGCGTTTGCGAAGCTTCCTAGTACATAATCACAATTATTAGCAAATCTAAACGCACTGTCAAGAATACCAAATAAAATATTAACCAAAAATGTTGATGTCTATGACTATCAACAAAGGTAATATACTTTTATTAGGCCTGCCTTATCGATGAATGATTTCCCCCTCATATATTTATCGCGTATTTTCTCTTGTGAATTTATGCGTGCGTGCGTGCTACACCTGAAGAAGCACAAGCCAGGCAAGCGAAACGCCAGAATAGTTTAGTTCGAAGACTGCACCAACCCAGTTTAATTAAGTGTTAAAAAGATTGATCGTACACTTGCTAGTAGT
This sequence comes from Sweltsa coloradensis, assembly GCA_024449915.1. Lineage (NCBI taxonomy): Eukaryota > Metazoa > Arthropoda > Insecta > Plecoptera > Chloroperlidae > Sweltsa > Sweltsa coloradensis. Next base: position 61,069 of record JAMZAV010002589.1, read on the forward strand.
TGTCGGGTGTCAAACTGATTAGGTTACAGACAGCGCGTACGTTCTATGCGGGGGACTAGCTGTAGTTTTATCTCGGTTTAATCTTTGCTTATTTAATTATTTATTCATACACTTTTGATTTGTTCTTGAATAATTTTGCACCAAAGTTACAAAGCGTTAAAATCATTATAAATATTAAAATAACCATGTTTTCGTCACCCTAGTGTAATTAATTAATGGAAAACTAATAATTAATTAATTGTATGTTTTACATTAATTTTATCGCCCTATTTGATTGTTTTCGTCTCCGTGAAATGAGTTTTTAAAATAGTCAACTACCTCACCACTTCAGAGGTTTTCTTCAATACGTAAATCTGGCAACATTCTGTCAGAATTATCATACACGAAGCTTAAATGTTTTTATTATCATATAATCATATTTTTGAAAGTAGGGCCTGATTGAAATTTGCATTATTCATATGAGATTAAACATGTGTTTACATGAGTATTTGTGCGTTTCTCGTGCTTGTGTTATAAAGTGGATGTTGAAGGATATTTAAGTTTAACCATAACATTTTATGCAATTTTAATTATAAATTACAGATTTTACGAAATATTTAATGACATGTGCTCAGATCCACCATATTTGCTGGTTGACAGAGCTGATTTAAACATGATTAATAATAAGCTTTCTTTAAACACGCATGGGATTTCCCTCTATGTTCGTAACTCTTGTTAGTTGGGTCGGGGTATAAGCACAGAAACGCCCTAGCACAGAAACGCCGTTACACCGAAAATTAAAGATCATTTTTCTAAGTTTTTACTTTAAAATTAAAAACAGGGTTGCACCGAATCGCCGTTACACTGAAAATATCTATACTTTTCATTCTGTGCTAATACCCCGACCCTTTGTCAGTTGTTAGTTGTTATAGTAGAAACAAAAAGTCTATTTAAAAAAAAGTTAATAAAATTAAAATATAATTGGCTCGGATTTTTTTAATTAATATAGGAGATGTGGTAAACACAATTTTGTCAAATTTCTATCGCTTCTGCCAACATCTGTCAAGAAAGGTATCGGCAATTCAAGGACTTTTGATTTTTTAAGGTTTTACATTTGACTGCGGAAACACTTCGATAACTCTTAAGTCAGGATTTCCGCTGTTTGGTATTGAACCCACGACCTCCCGAATTAGAGTATTGCATGTTACAACTGAGCAACCTCTCAACTTTAGGTTTATTATGTATTTGTGTATTTTATTTACATTTAATTTAAAAACAGTTTTGTGGAACTCTCTATAAAATGTAAAACAACGATTTGGAAATTGTTAGCCATTTCCGTCAGCGAATATTAAAAAAACAAACATTAAAATCATTATCAAAAACATTAAAAGGCTAGACTCTAAATACGAAATTTAATTGAAGACAACATCCACGGCAGATATAATATTAACAATACAAAATTACGCCCACACATAATAAATATCTCCCATTTAATAAATAAATAAATAAATAATTAGTTGAGACGGAATGTGCTATTTATGGAAATAAATCCACCGTTTACCTTTACGCAATGATAGCCTGAGATAAACATGCATGTACATACGACCAGGATTTTAACCATGAACTCAAGAGTCTATGTATGATATGAGACAGAAGACTAATCGATCATCGTGCAAGTTACACTTGTTAAGAAAGTCTTAAGTAAACACCAAGACATATCGGTACATTATTTGAACTTGCAAGGTCGTTAATAAATTACACATTCAAGTTATGTATGCCCCGTTATGATGTATACAGCCTTAAGCAACCATTTGTATGATTAATACATTTCCTGTCAACATGGTAAAACTGATTAAAAAATCAATTATTAGCGTGTTTGGCAGTCCTGTCTAGAATTGAGTAGCCAAATATTTGCGACAAAACTTGAATATGTTTTACTTAACTATCCATTACTACTTTACTACGGAACCAAGAATAATAATTCCATAATAATTTATTTTCTATTTTATTGCCCCTTAGTTTTCTATTCATTCTGTAATTTTTGCGTAATAAATGTAATCTTGTACAGAAATCAATGGTACATAAATACATGCATTGTACGTTAATTGTTTTACTGGGTTTCTTTGCTCCCACACCGCAATACAGTACGATTAATAAAATTAAAATGTTTGTGTTTTTTATTTAAAAAAAAAAATCAACTAGAAAATGAGGCAAAAGCTTAGAAGTTACAATAGAGCAATTATGTTGAATCATATTAATCTCATCAACAAAAGTATCAACAAATCTGTTAGCAACTTCTTCCTCAGTGTATTTATTTCGTAAGTATTTGTTAATCACCATGTCAACTGAGTTACGCTTATTTCACACTGAAAATCAGATATGTGACTCAGTAGGTAACCTCTATGTAAAAATGTATTTTATTCACAATAAAAACATTAGGGCCTACAATAAGTAAATTCGTATTTAGAGTCTACTATAAAACCTAGTTTTCATGTCATCGAGCGAATTGGCGTGGAGCGGTGACTACATGTTAAAATGATCTCAACTTTGGTCACTTGCGTTCGCTCGCCTGCATGAAATCAAAGCTTTACTCAGTCATGTAAACAGTGGCGGCTCGTGGACATTAGAACACGTGGTGCTAATATACAGCAAACGTAAATCATGCATAGGGCCTATGGGTTATGTGTGACAGGGAAGGAGGGGTGTGTGAGGTTGTCACAATACCCACCTCCGCCACACAAATAAAAATAATTGAATAACAATTAAACTGCAATCAATTTAAATTAAACAACAATTACCTACAGCGACTGCTGTAGGGTTGAAGACTGACGACTGACGAGTGAAGTGATTGCAAGGGTGCGAGGCTAGCGGGCGAACCTATACAGAGCCCGAGTGCGCGAGTCCCGATAGCACCAGAAGACCGGTTTGCGTTTCGTTTTACCCGTGTTATTCCCTGTCGTTGCGTGCTAAAAGGGCTTAAAAGTCGTCGAATTCGGTGCGGAGCACATCGCAGGTTTCTACATATGCTTGGTTCAAAACCATCACCACCATGTACTACGCGGTATGAAAAAGTTGACCATCCGCACGGCCGCGGATACTTTTGAATACTTAATTTTACAATACCTACACATTGAACTTATCAAAAATCAGTTTAATGGAGATGGATGATTTATGGTGGTGGTGCTACAGCACCAGCGCACAATAGCACGAGTCGCCACTGCATGTAAATGATTTTCAGTAAAGGACATTAATTAAAGCACGCCAAGCCAACCCTATCGGCGTAGACGCCATCGAGGAGAAACACAATATCCAACAACTGAGCGTTATTTTTTATTTTTTAAAAATGGAGGGTGTTTTGAACAGCGTTAGGCGCTGCCGTTTATTTTGACTCTTCTACCTGAATCCATCCAGGGACCCAACTTTTGAAAACTTACGTTTGCAGTCACCTCTGAAAACGAGTGATTTGGAGGGTTACGTGACTACCAAAACGTACGTTTTGAGTCGAATGCAAGTTTTTAAATCAATACATACAAATTATCAATCCACAAGCTTTTCGGCCGTGGGTGGAAACGTACGTTTCGAACCGTACGTTGTGGAATTTGAAAACTTGCATTCTGCTCAAAACGTACGTTTTGGTAGTCACGTGACCCTTCAAGTCACTCTAGGCGTATTCTGATTGGTCGGGGGCTGTTTTAAATTCACCAAGCTTCGACTCAACACACATTTATCCCACAACGTACGTTTTGATTTCAAAACTTGCATTTGTCTCAAGTCACCGTAATGAGGTGGGATAGGTTTACGTTTTAACGGTGGCTTGTGCATGGCTGCAAACGCATTTTCCAAAACTATGGGTCTTATGTTTCCTTGTAGGTGCAGGCCTTAGACAACTACGCGAGCACATTAAAAGAAATCCAGCTCAATAACTTTCAAACGTAAAAGATATTATTTAACATTAGATTGACCTTGATGTTCAAACAGTGGCGTGTTTTCAACGGGCCTAAATCCTAATCACATGGTTTAGAGTGAGGAAAGTTGGTCTCGTTCCGGTGCCAGCTTCGCTGTGCTGCGCTCGCTGGCTTCACCACGAGGAGCCATGTAGTGCAGCGACAGTTGCGAGCGAGTTGGGCGATCACTATCGATTGTAATAACTCGGTCATGCACACACTGTACTGAACATGCGAGGGTGCTGATGGGAGTTTAAATTAAAAAAATGTGGTGTATAAACTATTTATTTCCATTAAAAGTTTTGGATTTCTAGTTAAAAACCTGCCCAGGGTGCAATGCATGCCGCTTCAGGTGTTAGATTTTCGATTATTTAAAGGAAATGTCCTCGAGAAGTTTATGAGTTTCATTTTTATGAGTTTCATTTACGCCTGAATAAAACCTCGGAATAAACTTTCAGTCAGGATCGCCGATGTCGGGATTCGAACCCGTGACCTTCCAAATTAGAGTCCCAACACTTCACGCAGGAGCCACTGTGCACTGTCGGTTTATTTCCATCAATTAGGATACAAATACAACAAATACTGGTACATATACCAAATCAAATCAAACGCTCTTATCACATAATATTATAATAATTAAGTAATAATTAATAAGCAAACATTTCGTGTTCAGGTTTGGGCCAAAATTTAAACTTTGATTAGAGGGCGGGTTTCAGACCAAATAACAGATTGGGTTCTGGTCAAATCGAGTGCTGTTCCGAAGTTACATCTTTTAACGACTGCAATAATATACTTTTTATGTTAAAATTATATCTTATAAACCGTTGCTTTTGTCATTTTATTTTCTGTACGCGGATGCCTATGGTACTAAAGGGGCTATTACCCCCAAAACACATAATCTATAGCATAATACGACACTTCAAGTGAAGTTAAAAAATTATGTCTTGTTACTGTGAATTTATAACAATTTTTTAAGCATTTTGATCTAGAAATTTGCAAAAATAAGTATTTTGGAGAATTTATTAAATCGTCTTTAACCTGCCTCTTTTTTGTTCCACGTAGATACTAGAGCATCAAACCAATCTAAAATTGCCCTTCATAACATCGTACTTTGAAACTGTGCACAAATACACTCAAACACGCAAAATTATGGATTCCGAAATTATCAGATTGGGAACGAACCGTTGCCCAAAATTACAAAAACGAAAAATAGTGAATTTACAGAAAAGGCTGACGAGTACGTCAAAATGGCCTATATTTTTCGGTACAAAATTCTCTAGGGGCACGGGGCATAAAGGTCGTGGGAGATTTTTGCCGATGGGACCTATAGTTTAAAAAAATACAAAGTTTGACCATTTTTTTACGGGTCAAGGTGGAACCAATTACTTTTCTTTTACCCTGTAAATTCATTACTAGCTAGCCTGAATGAAATATGTTTTTTTGAATTTTTCGGGTGAATACCCCTTTAATTGGATGAGCGAAGCGAAGACTTCAATTTCACTGACCCCCAAAAAATTTAGCTCGGGTGTTTTTTTTTTTTTTTTTTTTGTCTGTTTGTTCGCTCTCTACCGGGCAAACGGCATATCCGATCTTGATGAAAATTGGAGGGGACCTTCGAAATCTCTGAACTTTGAGCTGTATTGTTTTTGGGTACAATCGAAGAAATATTTCTCATGAATATCGTACTTTTACGATTTTTAGTGGGATATTTTCGTGCCATTTGGGCCGATTCTGACCAAACGGGTGGGGCTACAACGTTCATATTATACATCGACATTAATGTTATGGTGATGTAGTACCTTTTGAAAGAAAAAGTTGAAAAAGTTAGCCAGAATCCATAGAAATAAAGCTTTTAATATAAGTTTTTTAAGGTAAATAATAACAATTTGACAAGTAACAATAGAAACTTGACAACAATCACCATCAATGCGTAGGCAGCAAAGCAAAGCACTTGCAAAAGTAAAGATATCCCACGCAAACTAAAAACTTAAAAAGCTCATCCATCAACGCGACTACAAATTGCGTTTGCGAAGCTTCCTAGTATTAGAAATAGTGAAATATGACTAATGATGAATAATAATAATAATAATAATAATAATAATAATAATAATAATAATAATAATAATAATAATAAGTAAATTTTTGTAAACACACTATGCATTCTGGCCGCGGTTACCCGGCAAGTTTGAAGGGTCACCTATGTAAACAAGGTCACATTGCTATAGGGGGACCCTAGCCTGGTGGTTGCTCTCGCCACGCGTAAAAAAATGATAAAACAAAAATACTTATCCGAAAAAAGCAAATCTGATTTCGGGTTCAGTCAAAATATTCATTACATGCTCTACGTACGGATAGGTGTGCGTGTATTAGGGAGACAAGAGAGGGCTGATATCAGATCGCCCCAAGCAGCCAGTACACACCTTGCTCTCGCTTTCACTCGTATCAAGCTAGATAGATAGCAGACGAACACAACACTTATCTGCTGTAACTTTACACCCTATGAATAAAGATGCAAGAACGCTTTCCAACAATTGTTGCTTTCCATCCCGTGTCAATCGCAGTCGTATTGCTGGGAGATGTTATCTCACTTTCATGCGTCGTACGCCAAGGTTCAGACGAGTACTTATTCAAATTACATTGCATTACGGTAATATGTTGTTACGTTGATTTTAATTGTGTTGGATATGGAAATCGGATTGTATTAAAACACTTTTACCGGTGCTTATACGCTCCGCCATGCAAAGAGAGTTAGGTATGTTAGGTTTCCTGACGTTTTTTCAAACTTACATCGATTGCCAATAAATACTAGAAAAATATAATAATTGGTATCTGTTCGCGATGTGCTCGGGTTATAGTAACTGATTTTTCAATGTAAAATGTCCATATAAAAATTGCTTGATCGCCATATCAAGCGAATTTCCAGATATTTTCTGGGCCATTTAAACCTCCAATTTTCACAAAAATGTGAATTTAGAAGGTTATTACAAAGAATATACGCAAGGCGACTAGAAAAATTTCAAAATTTCAAAATACTTGTCTTCTTCTAAAGCGTTGGAAATTTACTTTAATTACTTAAAAAAAAAACTCTGTGGCCTATGTTACAAGTTGTCAGTGTTATAAGTTGTATAGAAATTCAATGCCTGTGCTATGCTTTGCTTTTCTGTGTTGTGCTATGCTATGATTTATCTATGAAAATAAAAAATAAGTCGATTTTATTTCACCAACATAATTTTCACAAATTTCAGGATCAAAATGCTTAAAATTTCATATAAAAATACCACAATTTATAAGATCATTTTTAAACGGTCATTTTAGTTTGGTATTATGGTATAGAGTATGTGTAAAAAAATGTTGGGGGTAATACCTTCTTTGAGAAGATGTCATGTTAGGCCCGTACGTGCAAACATATGCTGACCGTTGTAGGGTAGTATATACTAGTATCATCAGAGGAAGACTACGTGCCCCATCCGTTATCTTCTACTTATTTGAGTAAAATAATTTAGACAAAGTCCAATCCTACCTGCTAGCTCTATTCTCCCATTTCAGAGTAGGCCCATAATTTGCATGGATATAAATAATTCATCGTGTGGTTCTACATACAGGCGCTTGCCTCTCACTGTACCAATACAAGCGACCTTGTGTTTAAGTGTGCATTATTGTATGCAAGTGGTCATTGCGCAACCCCCCCCCCCCTCGTGTTTAGTATCCGCTGGCCTCTTTTGACTATTTCACGAACTCCTGTTTTACCACTTGAATTAAAACTCACTGACGTTCTCGATCTGGTAAGATGTTTAAAGAGTGGCAGAATACATGCTTGAATTACCTTACAAAACCACGTGAGTATGTGGAGTGTTGTTTTGTTTGGTAATGTAAACAAATATTGTTGGTGTTGTTAGTTGTTACAGAGCCTCTATTGAGGCATTCGAGGTATTTAGATCAAGGTTTCTTCAATTTGCAACACAACAACAAGTACTGTCGTATTGATGAGAAGGAATTTATACTTTTTACAAAGAGTACAATAACTAATTGATTTTTTAGGTTGAGCCAATATTATTCAATTTTTGTCAATTATATTACAAAATTTTCGAAGATTAAGATTAAAACCCCCAAAAAAAAACAAAAACAAACAAACAATATTGATTACTAATTTCGGGATATTCCAAAAATTGATACTTTATGATGCATTTTCTAGCATATCAACCACTAATTTTGATAATCTAATTCTAAGCTAGGGGTGTACCTACTTTGCTAGACAACTATGCAAAGGTTCAAAACATGTCCATGCTAAATAGCTGTAGAAGTTTTTCTGCATTTCTGCAGAATACTCATTTGGTGATTGTTGTTAATGTTGTGTAACCGAGTGAAAGAACTCCTAATTATAAACTTAATAAATAAACACATAAGGCATTGACCAAATGCAAAATAACTACTAATACAACAATGACAAATGACAAAGCCAATTCTTATTTGTTGATACCATGTGTTTGTTAAAACATAAATAAAATTTGAACGGAATGTATAACATATAAATAATACTACCTGAATTGCAGACTCCAAACATTTTTGTTTTTATTTGTGGAATTTTATCCGGTGTACACATAAGCATGAACCGCCATTCTCGTTAATAACTAAAGCACTGCTAATAAAACTAAGTACAAAAATGAACACAAAGTAATAAACTGCAGTTTAGCAAATTTTTTAAATAAAAAGATAACAACAACAATGTATAACAACATATTATTTATACTGACACATTACAAATGTGAATGAAATGATTCAAAATTGAATTAACTTTATGAAAATGCACCAAATATAAATTGAGAAAAACAAAATGAAATAAAACAAATAATTGAGCGATCCCCGAACCTTGACCTAACCTTGAAAGTGGGCCCAACTAAACCAGTACGCATGAAATTGAAATCAGGTCGGTCGTCATAGAAGGCCGGTAGGGCCGATCTGATTGACTGCGTCTCTCTTTCACTCGCATTATCGGAAATCAAACGTAAATGTTTGTGACGACCACAAATACAGTGTATTTTCCATGTTTCGCGGAAACGGCTGTCTACGTCTCCGCCTCCCGCCCTCGATAGCTACCGACATTATGATTTCAATCTAATTTTGAAGGTATGGAAAGTACGTAAAAATAAAAGTAAAAATAACATTTATAAAACAAAGTTAAAATTAAGAACGTTAAATATATTTGATGTGTCTTTTAGTTGAAAATGAAAAATAAAATACCACTTACGTTTAATATGCTAATGATTGCAAAGTGGGTCTAGTTCTCTTGACTCGTGCAATTAATTTGTTGGACTGTCCATTGGACTTAATTACGTAATTATGAAATAATTAAAAATATTTCAACTTTATTTCGACGACGTCAGCTATCTGAATGTCGTCGACATATTGTTGAAATCTATTTAATTATTTCATTATTTAAGTACAGTGGATAGTCCAAAAATTAATTGAATTAACCCCACCTGCTCTTTTTCATCACTAAAAGTAAAATATCACATGTATCACGATTTTGTATTTTCAAGTAGTGAATTTTTAAATGTTTAATGCGCCATTTTTGCACATCTCTTAGCTTTAGATTTGTTCTCCCTTCAAACTCAGAGTCAGAAGCTCCAGGATTTAAATCCAGGTTCTGCTTTCATAAATATATTTGACATATCAATGCAATGTAAAGGGCTGTTTAGGAGTCGTGTTCATACTCTGGGGCGCATTTTATCTTCGGAGGGACAGATTTTTTTTTACCCTCTGTGGCAATGCATTCAATATTGAACCCAAAGTCTTTTTCGCACATGCCCTGATAAAGCAAATATAAAACAAAACGTTAAAAATTCGAATACAGTAGAAGTTTTTTGATTTGAGATTTTTAAGTGGAGAACGGCTTTAGTCCTCCCTTTCTCTTTAGATCTCGCTACTCTATTCGCTTCCTGTTCTCTTTGGATATTTTCAGAAGTTTAACCGAGAGAATTAATAACTTGCACTTTTCAATCGTACAAGGCCCCTAAAATCTAGAAAGTAAAAGTGAATTCCTAATTATTATAACAACAATAACATAAGTTTACGGTGATAACAGGTGAAAATGATATTTATTTAATTTCATTCATTCCGGTTTGAATTTAACTTAAAGCGCAACTGCTGTAAAACATAATAATAATTTCGCAAGTGAAGTCGATTTGATATACGTTTTAATTTTCTTTAATTCTTTTGATACCATCTAATATAGTCATGCGGATTATAACATGTTAGTTCTTTGGAACGTTCTTTACTTAACGCTTGTGAAACCAACAGTGGAAGTACGTTTAAGTAGTGTACTATAGGCCTATTTATCTCGAATGTTGGTAGTATTGTACCAGTTCGAGTTGTAGAAAACGATTGTTTTACATTCAAATTCGTTTGAGGTGGAATAGTGCAATACTTTTTTACTTTTTGAATGGAATAAATAAAAAGTAAAAGATTTTGTTTACACATAATAGAAATTTGTTTGAATGCTATTTCTTATGGGAGATTTTTGCCGATAAGACCTAGCTCAAAAAATACCAAGTTTGAAATTAAATTTCTAAATTCATTACTAGTTAGCCTGAATGAAATATTTTTTTGAGTTTAGCGAGCGTGAATACCCCTTTAATATTAAAAAAATATAAATATTTTTTAAACATCACTCCATGTTTTGACTTTATGACACTGTTGTGTGATGTCTATTGTCGTAAGAGTTCACCCCAACTAAAGATCGAACCCAGAGCCTACCGATATTCTTTTTATTTGTGCATTGGGACCAAAAGCTCACAACGACAGCGAACAGAAATACATCGAGTTTTCCTTGTTTTGGACGAAATGCTATCAAATAACGAAACATTAACATAATGATGACGTTTATCGTTGCTATTTTTCTTTATACCTCATCCATTCAACATCTTGTGTGGGTTTGTGGCGTGCTATAGCAGAACGTTATAATGAATGCATGCATGGAGATTTACTTCTATAACCACCAGTCTATTGGGCGGTCCTCGCCTTAAACATAACATTGCAACAATCAACAGTAACAATTATTCCACTTTGAAGACGCCGCAGTTTCCTAGACTTAATTAGAGGCCGAAGTGAAATTCACTGTTTTGTACTGAAACTCAACGCCCTGATGCAAAACCGCGCCCTCTGTGGATTACAGGCTGCATAGCACTTTCCCGGCGGGTTCGGCGTTGGTGGTGATGTTGCAATGGAAGTAAATTGTGTGTAATATCTCTCGGGGGAACGTAGCCCACTCCCACTGAACAGTAGGCCTATACGGGACGGACAAGGATGACTGAGTTTTATCCTCACGTGTACGCGCTGACAGTATTGACTGAGTGGGAGCGCACGGGACTAAGTCATGGTAGGTTGCGGATTCGACTCCCTCCACCGGCAATCATGAATGTCTTATTTTACAACCGATCTTGGCCCCTGTCATTACCAGGCGCATAGGAACTCTTTTTCGAGTGGAGGGAACAACAACTCTTCGGCTGAGTTTTTAGGAAAAGGGACCAACTGCTCCAACTACAGCGACGCAGGCGAAAATTTTGAAAATCAGGTTTTTAGTGTGTTTGGTGCGTTCTAGAAAAAATAAGTGGGCTGAATGCAATACCAAATTAATGTATTTTTTGTACAGTAAAAACTAGAAAACTATAAAAAAAGAATTGGAATAGTGACGAGATAGACCATGTTACAACCATTAAAATATGCATATAATAACGTTCGCGATCACGTCCAACAATAATGGGAAGTTGACCGAATTGTTGGTCATTACTCTTCTGACGTGGGAGTCACGGTAAAAAGTGGGGGAGGGGGAATTCCCCCATTTTCCCCCTCCCTTCCTACGCTCCTGGTCATTACTCTAGCAAGAGTATAATTGCCAAAATATGACATATAACCCAAATATTATCTCCATGCCGTCATGTGGAGAATGTTGGATACTTTTAATAGTAACCATGTTGTTTGATTTTTCGAAACTATTATTTTTATTCGACGTAAAAAATAATATTTTGGTAGGAAACACGTCCAGAGACAATTTACGCCTGTTTATATGACAAACTCGGTATACTTTGCCTGTAGGTCTGACACGACCTGCAATCTATGCCACGTTTCTAGGTACAATCGAAGGAATGTTTTCCTAGCAAATCTCACATATATTATTTTTCGAATGTAGGAATGCATGGATATAGGATAATACGCCCATCCATCAACGCGACTATATAAAGCATTCACGAAGCGTCCTAGAAACAATAATTTTACTGATTTGTTGAGGAAAAAGGTCACACACGATGCTATTATACAATTGTTTGTGAGCATCATGTTCGAATGTAAAAGAACAATCAAGTCCCCCCCCCCAAGGTGGCCATCAACATCTGTGGGGTTTCTAACCACTGTATTGAACCACCACCTAATAACACAGTAAAGTGGATTGATGATGGTGATCATGGCACTAGGCACTAGGCACGGGACTGGGTGTGCCTAATGATGGTATCAGAGTACGGTCATCGGTGTTGTGGTAGGAGGTACACGGAGGTGCAGAGATTGTAAAAACTAAGTACAATGGAAGTACTTGCAGTCGTAACTATTCAAATTATCTTTGCGATTTCTGTCGAACGGTATATCTAGTCTTTTAGGAATCTTCTCTCACCGCAGAGGCTTGTGCCAGCATATACGCGTAGCAATAAATGTATCAATACTTCAAAGAGGTGCAAAAATGGTGTTAAAAACTAAAAATTATAGAGTTGAAAATAGAATATCGCGATTTTTAGAAGAAAAAAATAATACATTTGATCCAGTGCAGTGTAGATCTACACAATAAAAATATCATCGTAGCTAAGCCTTGTTATGCATATGTTAAAAATTAAAAATTCTATATAAATCATTTTACTCGCATATAAACGTTTTTCTTCACAAAAGTCGATTATAGAATAGAATAGAATACTTTATATTTTTCTTCTCCACAAACATAAAATACAATTACTACAGGAAGTGTAGTTCACTAAAATAATCATTCTAATATAAATGGTACACATAGGTAGTAAAGAAAAAAGAAGAAAAAAATTAGCTCGAAATTTCTCGTTTAGATATAATTTTACTAATTTTGTCGATGAATCGTGGTTTCAAGTCACTTCTCCCGAAAATTTGCCAAACGAAGTTGGAGAATTGGAACCATCCAATAATATATTATCTGCTTTATGGAGAAACTAATTTAATATGCATGAGTATTCACAACATTATAAAGGAATCAAGAATTTCAATACTATTACATAATATTCTGTCTCACAGTCTGTGAGAGTGCACGATAGCGATTATGGCTCGTTGATCTCTGGATTAATTATATAAACAGCTGTGAATAGATACAACAAGCACGAGACAGATGTACCCAAAGGAGGAAGCGAAGCTACATAATCAACAGTTTGCCCAAGAACAACACACACATATCTTTGGTGGAGGTGCCGAGTATTGACTAAAACAAGTATAACTCATCTCCCTTGACCTTAGGGGTCACCAAAAACATTCTGTATCATTCTTGTTGAAGACTATATGTCAACAAAGAAACGCAAGTCAATCGGAAGTCGTGTTCGGTTTTTATCGTGAGACGTGACCCACAGACGGACGGACGGACAGAACAGGGATGATTATGAAGAAGCTTCGTTTCCTTATTAATATTTATTGAATAAGATTAGCTGTATGTCCACGGTGACATATTCGGTTAAGGGCGAAGGTCCAACCAAAGGGGACATGGGTTTGATTCCCGCATGCGGCATAAGGCAAGGGTTTTTAGTAATTGTCCTTCATCACTCATCGCCTCGATTAGCAATAATATAAAGCAACGAATAGAATAAGATTAGAAACTTTTAATTGCAGGATCCAACTGTTGTTTGTTTTGTTTTCAACGTCGCGTCGTTGGTTTGCGGTCTGGCTTGTTCAGCACGCGAGGTATATATGTCAGTGTGATATAGCTGCTTCTTCGCCAGGAGTAGGCAGCGTGACGAGACGCCTCCAGTACCTTCTCGGATACCATCTACGCGTAAGACACGTTAGTTAATGAAGCCATGTTGGTATTTTAATTCCACAACGTTCCTTAACTTAATGTAAATCTACGCATTTCACGTGATGCTCTACCAATCGTAGCAAATTCAACGCGTCATTACCAACGTGATGTTGCAAAACTATCCCCATCTCTTTCTCTTTGGATTTATTAAAGCTCGCCTTGCATTTTTATTGTATGGAATGATATAATTTATATACTTTTTTATTTACGTTACTAATTATGGCAAGAGGCAAATACCTTACTCCTGGAGGCGTAACTTACTAATTGCATGCAGAGGAAACTACCTTTATTTACGACTTTTGTAGATGAAACTGCTGTATTTCTATGGTTTGATGCGTAATTTAATTGTGACTCAGAGAAAACTATCGATATTTTTCTAGTTTCGGTATACAATATAATTTTTTTTTTTTAAAGATGTGAGAGATTTATTTATAGCTTAGGTTATAAATAGGAAACTAGCCTACTTATAGTTTAAATAAATCACTTATTAGTAATAGTAGTGCTACCGATTGCTTGATCAAGCAAACGATCTAAACTTGATATAGTCTATACTTAAAATAAAAAAATCCAAAAAAGTGCACGTAGAAACTACCTCATAGTAAATGATACAAGTTCTTCCAAGCAATTATATGATGGAGTCAACTATAAAACATGTTTGATTTAGGGTCTGTCTATATGACGTGTACAAAATTCGTCTACAGATCGCCTTAAACAAATCTTAAATTTGTGTTATCTACCCAGTCTATTAGAATCATTTGAGCTACAATGCAACTTTCAAAGACGGCCCCAAAGTCACTGTATACTTTACTTGTATCATTCCATGCACAAATTTGTTAATGGAACTGACGAGAGTTTACATGTATGATTCTATGACATCCCAAACCGGGGGTTTGCATTTGAGAACCTAAACTACAAAAGCGGTGTACAGAAGTATAAATGCAATTCTTGATTAAGCCGCTACTTTTTCCAGTGGAACATACGGAAAAAAAAACATTATCTATATTTTACAATTTTAAAAGTTAGATGTGTCTGTTCTATAAAAACAGCTTTCGACATTTGTCAATTATCATACAAGTCGAGCATATATTTCCTATACATTATCCGTTACTTTGTACCGTATTTCCTTTTAATACAATCACAAGTTAAAAGGCTGTAAACGAGGACTTGATTAAAACGCCCTGTCATGTAACAGTCGTCGAGCGTACGGCCCATTAGCCAGAGGTGCGACATTTAAACGGTTTCAGCCGCACTGAGGACGCGGCGGATCTGCGAGAGATAGTGTGAATGAACATAAATGGTGCTTTATTGTTGTCATCGTAAGTTTATACTAACGGCTCAACTAAACTGGGTTAGCAGAACATTAACCAAACAAACAAGAAACTCACCAAATATCTGCTACGTCTGTGAAGTCTCATTAAATCCCGTAGAATCCCATGTTATCCATTGAAATTGTTGTTTCGTTCAAACTGTTGTAGTAAACTTTCCACACAATTTTCCAAAGCGTTGCTTTGATTTAAAAAAGTGCACTCAATTTTGGTTTTAGCCACAAAATTTGTAGTTCAAAAATAAATAATCACTTAGTTATAAGAAACTTCCGAGAAAAAAACATTTTTCGTTTTTACCGGGTCGTGTACCGGAAAACGCTTGTCATTGAGATAGTGAAAAGTAAATAAATATATTCACACGCAGTTAGATTGTCAGCACTCGCGGTCGTGTCAGCACGCCTACACGCACGTGCGAAGGTGTCAGCGCGCCGATGCAGACACGTGCTACGTACGCCTCGTGACGACTAGGAGGTGCGATGGTTGGATCAACACTGAGTGAAGACTGGCCGAGGCTCAAGCTCGCCGCGGCTGCTCTACGCTCGCTTGCACTCTACACTCGAGGCGCACTGGGTGTGCACTTGATAGCTTCGAGCGGACCACCTTCTAAAACATACGAATAGTTTGCATGTCGGTTAACTAATTTCATTAGTTTTATTATGTTTGGACACATGAAGAGGATGCAGAACGACAGGATTTCGAAGATGCAGTATGAACATGACGCAGGAAACAAACAGAGAAAAAGAGGGAGGCCCTGACTGAGATGGGAAGAAGTTATAGCAATGGATTTGAAAAGGAGAAATGCAGCTTGGGGAAGGATTCACCAGGAAAGATGTTGGGAAGAACGAAAATAATGGGAAAAAACTGGTGGAGGTCCCTGAGGATGAAGGCAGTGGAGAGGAAGAAAGGGAAGTAGATGATGCAAAGGAAGAAAAAGATGATGTGGGAGAAGCGTCAGGCATGGCTCGAGAAGCCCGGAGAGCCAAGAATGTGGTGGGAACCTCCCTCCTCCTACCCGACTTAGTTGGAAATACGGTTCGATATTAATTTAATAAAGAACTCACATTTTAGGGAGCGAAGCTTTAATGTAAGCTTCACTTTTCTGACGACCCGTCTATGCGTGTGTCACGTCTCACGATAAAAACTGAAAACGACGTCCGATTTACACGTGTCTTTTGTTGTCTTTGCCCTGCAACAAGGATAACACAGAATGTGTTGGGGAAGTGGCTATCCCCCCATAGAGTTTCAAATTTCATGACCCGGCACCTCCACCATTCCACCAAAACTCCAATAAAATGCTAAAACAACAACTAGACGATAAGAGAGTGATTACGGCTATTAAAATACTACCCAAGTTCAAATTTAGCTCATGATTAATGTAATGTTCTAAATGTTTCATTGTCAATATATAACTTCTAGTGGGCCTTATTCAAAGTATGTGAAAATATTGTTTTGTTACGTAGGCCTAGCTGTGTATCTGATTAGTTATATTTTGATCGCTGAATTTATCTTATGTGACTATGTTATTGTTTTTATTATTATAATTATTATTATGATATTGTTATTGTGTAAAACTAGTAAATCAGACGACACAATCTTCACTGATTGTCTTTGTTTAACATTTACTTGATATAACCTGTACTTGTATTGTTTAACGTGTCTGAATAAAAAATTACAAAAAACAACACACAACAATGCTAAAACAAGGAACACACATTTTTTTAAGCGAGCGAAGCGAGCGTTTCCATTTGACTCTGCCGGAAAAAATAGTCACTGTTTTTTTTTTTTTTTTTTGTTTGTTTGTTTTTTTTTTGTTTGTATGTCTCGCGATAACGGTCGAACGGAGGCTCGGATCGAGTTGAAATTTTCACCATCCGCAAGCTTTGTTCTCGATTGAATGCCATTAGTTTTGTGGCAAAATCGTTCAAAAAGTTAAAAAGTAACATTAAAGTTAATCGAAAGTTTTTTTTTAAACTTAACGGCGACAAAATCTGAGATAGCCAAATCATTTAGAATGTCCGTCCGGTCACGAATATGTAAATTTTATTTTGATCCGATAAGTAGTGTAGATGGAAATTACATTATAACAAAGTACGGTTACCATGGCAACGGAAAGTCGTGCAGCTTTTTTGGCTCATGATAGCGGTCGAACGGAGGCTCGGATCGAGTTGAAATTTTCACCATCCGCAAGCTTTGTTCTCGATTGAATGCCATTAGTTTTGACGCAAAATCGTTCACAAAAGTTAAAAAGTTACATTAAAGTTAATCGAAAGTTTTTTTTCAAACTTCACGGCGACAAAATCTGAGATAGCCAAATCATTTAGAATGTCCATCCGGTCACGAATATGTTAATTTTATTTTGATCCGATAAGTAGTGTAGATGGAAATTACATTATAACAAAGTACGGTTACCATGGCAACGAAAAGTAGTGCAGCTTTTTTGGCTCATGATAGCGGTCGAATGGAGGCTCGGATTGAGTTGAAATTTGGACCATCCGCAAGCTTCGTTCTCGATTGAATTCCATTAGTTTTGTGGCAAAATCGTCCAAAAAGTTACAAAGTTACATTAAAGTTAATCGAAAGTTTTTTTTAAAAACTTAACGGCGACAAAATCTGAGGTGGCCATATTATTTAGAATGTCCGTCCGGTCACGAATATGTAAATTTGATTTTGATCCAATAAGTAGTGTAGATGGAAATTACATAATAACAAAAGTATCGTTACCACGGCACCCCAAAATTCGCACTATGCACTGCCACCTAGAAGATATCAAAATACTATCGAGGAAGCAGTGTATTATTTGTAACCAAAGAGTTAAAATAGTTTTCCCAAGGAAACGATGTCAAGGTCTTCTAGATGGCGGTGGATTTTATCCACAAAGTAAAGGTTAACCCACGTGTTTACCCAAATACCTTGGCAATAATAAATAATATTGGAAACGTGGCCCCGTGGACAGCAAACATCGCAAATTTTAAAATTTACAAAAAAATGTGCAATGTGGGTCTAGCTATAGCCCGTGCTCGCTTATCAACGCGTCCAACATGAGCGTTTCCTAGTTAAATTGTAAGCTAACCCGACGTGGCTACTAAAACGATCAGCGCACGGCGAATTACATTGTTTTTGTATTCTTCTTCGACGATTTGTTCTGCTGGATACAACCGTACCGTGCCTGGGAAATTCTGAAATTCTAAATTTCTAAATGTTGTTCTATGATGGTCGTCCTACAATGAATAAGTACGGTGAAATATTTGGTGGAAATAGCTATATGCATGAGGGATCCCTTAAGTTACAATACCAACCTATATCCAGCCCTGGTTCAAATGAGCTCGGCGATAACACACCATCTTCGTGATTGTATTTATTCAAATGATAAGTCTTACAGTTTTACAGTATACAGTAACATATATGTACGGTCGTACGGTCGACCTTCTAATTACAGTTTTTAAAGTGATATTTTTAAATTTAAAGTATTATAACTTCAAGATATTATATTGACGATATTTTAACAATTTTTGGACGTAATTACTAGCCGTTTTAAATCGAATTGTTAAACTTTTATCCAACTTTCGGTATTTGGATTATTTTATTTGTATATCTCATAGTTCAACTCGTTTTATTTATTATTTAAAGCCCTACATTTGAAATTTTTCATTACAAATTGCAATTTACCAATGAAATATTACACAAACACAAGAAATAAAACAATATTAGGCCTATAACAAATGCAATACAAAACTTTAAGATGGAGAAGTTTGTAGACTTGACAAAAATGTCCATTGTTGCTTAAGGCGGAAGGTTTTACCCACCGAAGCAGCATCAGGCTTACCGGAACAAACAAACAAACACCATTCTTTGAACTAGATAAGTCCTGAGTTGAACACATTTAGGAGGTGCAGCTTGCACAAGAATAAGACAGCGTCCTGTGAACGAGCAAGTGTAGTGAAGTACAGTACAAGCTGGTACAAGTATTAATACGGACGTATAGTGCCGGCAACAACACTTACTATAGATATAGACTGTAACTCAAGGATGTTGGGGGAAATCTGCTCTCGAGCGATACTCGGTGAATGTTGCAATTATTATGGATGCTCTGAAGTGAACACGGATTTCGTTGTTTTTAAGATATTTACAGAGATTATTTATTTGCATCGAAATAAAACATCTCATTAATCCACAGAGATTTACTTTCACTCTCTTTTGATTCCGGTTAAGTTTATGTTTTTTTTCACCGGAACAGTTGATATATGTTTGTGTTTGATATGTTTCTGTGATAAGCGGAAATAACTACGATGTCTAGCTAGAAGCTGTGTCCGAGGCGTCCAACTGTAATGGAGGCACATTACGAGAAACTAAATAAAAAATGGAATATTTCAACTACTTTACAACAGTCTTATTAAACAACTTAACAATTGAAAACCATCTAGGTGCCCGTAAGGGTGCCGCAGCCAAGCCGCGGTGCGATACACACTCATTACAGCAAGCAGAGTTGGGGTGATTTCTAGGTGTCACCCAGCCATCACAATCGAGGGGGATTAGGTACATTACAACACATGCTAAATTTGGTTGGGGTACTAGCATTTCTTCTCTGGGTGAAAAAGTGTGTTGAAACACGCTCAACATCACTTTAGGGATGTTACTGGCTACTGGCTACTGGCTACTATACTACTCCCTTCTGCTTCAGTTTCAATTGCCCAGCGATTCTGACCAAACGGGTGGGGCTACAACGGTTTTTACAAGCATATTATAAACAAAACCTCCAGACTCATTGTAAGTATAACTATTCAAATCAGATTTTATTACTGGATCTGGTAGACGTTAAATAAATACATTAATAAATATTTAAATAAATACATAAATTATGTGTAACTGTGTCCTATTAGGGCTTTAGTTCTCTGCAAAGATTTTAGTCTTGACAGCCATTCTTCAAACACTTGTTGATCACGCTCTTTTCTTTATTCTTAACAATGCTCTTCAACTTCATTCATTCATCTTAGTATAAATCATGGCTATAATTACATTTCAATTTATAAGCAAAGTGCCATTATTTCACTGGCTTTGGGCTTAGATAATTGGATGAGCGAAGCGAAGACTTCAATTTCACTGACCCCCCAAAAAAATTAACCCGGGTGTTTTTTTTTGTTTGTATTTTTGTATTTTTGTTTGTTATTGTGCTATACCGGGCAAACGGCACTTGCGATCTTAATTAAAATTAGAGGGGACCTTTGAAATCTCTGAACTTAGACCTGCTACGTTTTTGGGTACAATATAAGACATATTTCTCATGAATATCGTACTTTTTCGATTTTGTTCGTTTTTTAATGCGATAATTTCGTGATATTTAGCTCGCGTCCCGATTTTTAATGCAATATTTTCGTGATTTTTGGGCCGATTCTGACCAAACGTGTGGGGCTACAATGTTAATATTTAACATGGTTATGGTGATGTTGTGCATTTTGAAACAAAAAGTTTAAAAGTTAGCCAGAATTTATAGAAATAATGGTATTAATAAGCCTTTTTCAGGTGTAACAAGAAACTATAGAAACTTGACAACAATCACCTATCACAATGTGTACAAAAAGCATGTCTTTGGGCCTCCAGATATTTTACATTCTATTGTTAATTTGTATTGCCATAGCAATTAATACTACTTTATATAAATTATCCTAATTTAATAAAAATAATTTTGTAATATAACTTTCAAAAGTAATGAGATCCCACTTATACTAAAAACGTAGTAATTATTGGCCAGAAAAATTTAAAAAAGCTCATTTACAACGCGACTGGAAAAAGCGGCCTAATATAAATGTATTGTAGGTACGAACACCAAACCACAAAAAAAGAATTACTACCATCTGCACATATTTTTCACTATCTGTCTGTATCTGTCTGTGTGTGTAGCTAGAAACAATGAAATGCACGTATACATCCGATAACAAGTTTTATTTAAAAATGGTTAAAAACGATATTTTTCAAGATTTTTTTGTGCTTATATTTAATATATCTTGTCAGCCATTCTTCAGACACTTGAATTGTTTACCATGGCATCCTACAATCCTCTTCAGCGAAATTTTCCACCTAGCAATAAATCATAGCGATTTGCATTCGAATAAATAAAACTCCTTACTTTCGCTGTTGTTCGAGTAAGATGCTAATATTATTAATTTATTCACTGAAACACTAACCTAAAGAGGTTGCTTAGCACAAGAACAATAGGCGAGTGGTCGCCGAACAACTCCGACTACCGGCAATCCTGACTGAATGTTTTCCCCACTGCCTCCTAGATGTTGCTCGTGGCTCCTACATCTAGGAGGCAGTGGTTTTCCCTACAGTTTTCTTAAAAGGTGAAAACTGTTATTTTTCATTCTTGTAAAGTAGCCCTGGTAAATACCCCTCCCCTCGAACTATCCTTAGATCCTTCACATAGTCACTTCAAGAAAGAGTTTCTCTTCAAAAAATTTAACTAAGGAAATTTCAGGATCAAGAAGAAGCAATATGTTGAGAATGATTTGATAGGACCAACAGAATATGTAGCGCAAACGAAACGCGTGTGATCCTTATTTTAATTAAATTGCTAGAGATTGAGGACATTCCCTATTAACCCTAATCCAAAAAAACCTAGTTTGACACCGGAATTGGGGCATGCAAATGCAATGGTTACTGGGCAGCATTCCCACAAGGAATTACAACAAATTGGTTTCGGGAGCGGTGTGGGGGTGGTTGGGGTGTATTTGTTGTCCAATGCTTTTATTGGGATCAAGCCACGTCACTATGCCACTGTTTGTTAGAGTGTAATTTGTACAGGAAATGTAATTAGTATAAGCTTGATAGTTGTAAAAGTCCACCACAAGATATGAATTGAACGTTGTTTTAAGTTATTGCAACTTGTCTTCGCTCCTCTGCTCGATATGCCGGTGTGGCGGCATATGAGTACCATAGCCCATCATTACCCATGTAGTATAAATATTTTAGTACAGGTTCACCACTAGTAAAACAGAGCTAGACCAGCTTTACTCATAGGTAAAACGGAGCTAGAACATTATGACGCAAGGAAGTATATTTTTACCTATATCTACACACAGGAAAGCAGGCGCGGACTGGGAAGAAAAGGCCCGGGATGCTTGCATGTAGTAGGGCCCATACGAGGTTGCGTAGCAAAGCAGGGGTCTGGGGCGAAGCCCCAGCCGCCGGAGGATATCTCGCCGAAGGCGCTAATTTTTTGGGAAATTCGTTATAAATGTTATGGCCTAAAACGTTATTTTTAACTTGTAAAATTACCCGAGCTTGCAATTCAAGTCTCGCGAAAGTTATATTCGAGGAAGCCTTACAACCAATAATGTAACTCGCAAGTACCAAATTGACACTCGCAAAATGCGAGCTTTTGACTGGATTTGGCAAGGTGGCGGTCAGCGGCGATCCTCCATGACGTACACTGGACATTTTGATTGAATCATTCATAGCTTTCCAATAATATTGTTATTGAACACATATATTTATGTATTAAATATATTTTGTTTCAAGTTTTCCTGATCCATTGGTATTAATTGAATAAGCTACACATGATAGTAACTAGTTCCCACTGAAAACTGAAAAGTGAGAACACTGAACAACCATACTCTTTTAAAGAGCAGCCTAAGGCACCCCATGAGTCATCGTTAATATCATCTAATATATTTTGTTCGGCAACTCTTTTTTGCAGTAAACAAATACACAATCATATATATTTTGTCTGAAACTGAAAGTGTAGTGTGTACAAATGTTCCACAGGGGCCCGGAATGTCAAAAGCCCGGGGTGCGAACGCACCCCAGCACCCCCTGCCAGTCCGCGCCTGCAGGAAAGGGTAATACTAAGCCAGAATATAATTACGATTTGAATTGGTCCGTTAAATCTAAACTTGTGTTAAGTATAGGGTGTTACAAAATTATTTTAGAAAATAAAGCCAAATATATCATATGCAACGGTAAAGATCAGCCGGTATATTATAAATATTATGTATATGTACCATCGGTGTTATGGAGAGACAAATAAAACTTGTAAGGTTATTGAACAACCAATTTATAATGTTATAATTTATTAGAAACAACGGTAAGGATCAACTGGTATATTAATACTATTATATGTTACTTCGTTGTTATAAGAAGAGACAAATAAAACTTGTAAGTAAGGTTATTTAAACAACCAATTTATAATGTTATAATTTATAAGAAGCAACGGTATAGATCAGCCGGTATATTAATACTATTGTTATTTGTAACTTCGTTGTGTTCAAGTGAATAGCAGTTAAACTTGTTATGTAGTTCATTAATCACATGAATGAAGTATAATAACAATAACAATAACAATAACTTTATTCACCTTGACTCATACATTGCATAAGTATAACTCTTTTTAGAGAAAGTGAATAGCCTAGCCTATGGAGAGTAATACATAATTGTTAACAATTTTATAAAAAATATAGCCTACATTAAAATATACATTTCATAATTTCATAATATCTTTCCTTCTATTTCTATACATAAT
The DNA here is from genome assembly GCA_024449915.1 of Sweltsa coloradensis. Lineage (NCBI taxonomy): Eukaryota > Metazoa > Arthropoda > Insecta > Plecoptera > Chloroperlidae > Sweltsa > Sweltsa coloradensis. The sequence goes on from JAMZAV010002589.1 coordinate 84,898, forward strand.
ACTTATTTTTTTTATTGAATTGTTTATTTATATTAAATTATATTCATGAAAATACATAGTAGTTTCAGGAGTGTGAAGGAAAGTTGAGTGTAAAGCCAGCATATTACTACAATTTAATAGATGAGCATAGGGAAAGGTAAAGATCAGCCAACATATTACTACTATTGTAATTTGTAACTTCGTTGTGTTCAAGGGGATGAAGTAAAACTTGTTAAGTAGTTCATTAATCACATGAATGAAGTATAATAGATTAGCATAGGGAAAGGTAAGATTAGCCAATTTTAATTTGTAACTTCGTTGTGTTCAAGGGGATTGAAGTAAAAATTGTTATGTAGATGGGTAATCACATAAATGAAGTATAATAGAAGATCATCCAGCATATTACTACTATTGTTTAAGCGAGCGAAGCGAGCGTTTCCATTTGACTCTGCCGGAAAAAATAGTCACTGGTTTTGTTTTTTTTTTTTTTTTTTTGTTTGTATGTCTCGCGATAACGTTCGAACGGAGGCTCGGATCGAGTTGAAATTTTCACCATCCGCAAGCTTTGTTCTCGATTGAATGCCATTAGTTTTGTGGCAAAATCGTTCAAAAAGTTAAAAAGTTACATTAAAGTTAATCGAAAGTTTTTTTTCAAACTCAACGGCGACAAAATCTGAGATAGCCAAATCATTTAGAATGTCCGTCCGGTCACCAATATAACAAAAGTAACGATCCCATAACAAGTGTAGATGGAAATTACATTATAACAAAAGTAACGTTGCCATGGCAACGAAAAGACGCGCGAAGTTTCTAATGCACTGCCACCTAGAAGTAATCAAAATACTTTCGAGGAAGCAGTCTATTAATTGGCTTGTTCACTGCGACTTTTACTCACCACGCTGCGCTATTGTACCAGAGTCGATAAAGAAGTTTCCCCGTTGGGGAGGTCCTCCAACTCCCTATACCGCCCTGGGTTAAATAAAAAGTCGGTTTTTGGCGTTGGGAATCTAACGTTCCGCGCGACTCTGTGTGACGATTGATGGAACTACTTCAATAAAGTACGTCACTTTTCTACCAGTAGTTAACAGTCGATGACGACAATGGCGGAAACGTCAAATATTAAATACGATCGAATGTTGGCGATGTTTGCATAAAGCAAACTCTCTTTATTATGAGATATTCTGATGAGTGACTAGCTTAGGAGCTAGCGACAATATGTATGTTCAAATTGT